>JAEIFV010000906.1:0-123914 GCA_018904265.1 Lordiphosa collinella | reverse complement strand
ATGAATTTGGTTACCGTTTAACGAATACATTCCCGTTTTTATTTGTACACATCGACAATTCAGTATTTTTTTTTGGAGTGTGCTTACATATTGCGTTATGTTTTAACATGAATGCCCCTAAAAGTATAATATGATTTGTTTAGCGGCAAATATCAGATACCTAAAAAGTAAATTATTATGAGGAGTACAAATAAGTTTCCGCCGTTTTATTGTAGATGGCGCGGCAGGGAGTTTCGGTTAGCTTTCGCAGATGATAACCGGCTTAAAAATAGTTTGGACATTCAAGAACAACATAACCAATTAATATCATTGATTTTATATTGGTAAAATATAATTTTTATAAGTTGAAAATGTCAAAATTTGAACCAAGTAAGCGTCATTTGCGGGAAATATTAGTTTACTTCTTTAATTTAAAGAAATCTGCTGCTGAGGCGCATCAATTGCTCGTAGAAGCATATGGTGAGGGTGCTTTGAGTGAGAGAACGTGTCGAGAGTGGTTTCAAAAGTTTAAAAACAGTGATTTCGACGTAGAAGACAAAGATCACAGTGGAAGGCCAAAAATTTACGAGGATGCAGAATTGGAGGAATTATTGGAGGAAGATTCATCTCAAACACAAAAAGAACTTGCTCTAACATTAGAAGTCACTCAGCAAGCAGTCTCACATCGTTTAAAATCATTAGGAATGATTCATAAACAAGGAAATTGGGTTCCGTACGAATTAAAGCCGAGAGATATTGAACGCCGATTATGCTTAAGTGAAATGCTGCTAGCTAGACATAAAAAAAAGGTTTTTTACATCGTATCGTAACTGGTGATGAGAAGTGGATACATTATGACAATCCAAAAAGAAGAAAATCATGGGGATTACCTGGCCACGCGTCAACATCAACAGCAAAACCGAATATTCACGGAAAAAAACTTACGCTGTGTATTTGGTGGGATCAGCTTGGTGTAGTGTATTATGAGTTGCTTAATCCGAGCGAAACAATTACTGGAAAATTATTCTTCTGCATGACAATGCTCGTCCACATGTTGCAGCTCCCGTGAAAAAGTACTTGGAAACACTTGATTGGGAAGTGTTACCCCACCCGCCGTATTCACCAGACATTGCACCGTCCGATTATCACCTGTTCCGGTCCATGGCACATGCTCTGACGGCGCAGCGGTTCACATCTTATGAGGATACCAAAAATTGGGTTGATTCGTGGATAGCCTCAAAAGACAAGGAGTTCTTCAGACGTGGGATTCGAATGCTGCCTGAGAGATGGGAAAAAGTGGTTGCAGGTGATGGGCAATATTTAAAAAAAATTTATATTACCGTTCTTCTATAATAAATATTTAATTTGTGTTAAAAAACGGCGGAAACTTATTTGTAATCCTAATAGTATAGATCCCATAGAAAAGTAAGGTCCAAAAAGTAGTCTTAGAAAAACTTTTTTGTTTTTATTGTAGGGTAAACAAAACTGGCTGAGCCGAAGTTAACTTTCCCCTATTTTTTTAATATCCTTTTCATCATCCAACGGAGCTGAAAATCTTCCAAAGAATAACCATTTTTCATACCCTTTTGACGGGCAGTAGACAGCTGCAAAAGTGACATTACCAATATATGGTTAATAGCAAAATAAAAGTCAGAGTTCCGGCTTCGAAACGGTTCGGTTCAAAGCCGGTTTGCAGCCCTGATTTC
Organism: Lordiphosa collinella; assembly: GCA_018904265.1. Classification (NCBI taxonomy): domain Eukaryota; kingdom Metazoa; phylum Arthropoda; class Insecta; order Diptera; family Drosophilidae; genus Lordiphosa; species Lordiphosa collinella. The sequence continues at coordinate 122,229 of JAEIFV010000906.1, read as the reverse complement.
AACAATTAAACGAACATTCAAAGTGCTTCACATTTTATTTAAGAGATTCCCCTTAATTTCCCTTATGACAACCCCTCAATTCTTCATTCTTAAAATAATGGTAAGCAAAGAGTAGGCAAATCTGAGGGTCGAAGCAAAGGAATCCAAATTAATGCGCATCATTCCGCCGGCCATGGCCGTACTCTTTTGCAGCGAGCACTCCGCAAATATCATTAGAGTCCGCTTAAGACTTTGACTTTGCTCCAGCCAATTGCAACTGAAGGCCGCATAGGGTAGACGACCGAACCAAAACTCATTATCGGTGCCAAAATAACAGCTGATGAAAACTTGCAATGTAACACCCACACAATAGGCCAGGAAGTACAACCAATAGAAGGGCTCTCGTACAAAGAAAAGTAAGGCTGAAAGCGCTATACAGATATTCAGGCCGGTGATAGTAAACTGTATGAACATGGGCCAGGACATAAAGGACTCGATCAAGCGGAATAGTCTGTAAGGGGAAATTAATTAAACAAAAATTAAAGATTTAAATTTCTTACCTACTCTCTTAAGTGCTGATGATCTGTAATGCAAGCCACCAGTTCTTCTTCGGCATTTTTGCTGGCATCTTTACCTATGGCCTCGAAACGCTGATAAAGCATCTGTATGTGAGACGATATCAGACAGAGGATAACGGGTGGAAAACAATCATTGGCATAATTTTGCACCAGCTGAGCGGATATGCCCACAAACTGATAGACATTGGCGATGAAAAAGTTTCCAGTGGAATGTTTCCAATCGAATGGGAACCAAGCGGGATATATTAAAGATCGTTGCTGATGCGAAAAAGATTTCAATTCCCCAAACAAGCCAACTGATGCATAGATGCATACGAACAAGTAGATAATCAGTTTCTGTTGTTTGCTCATCCGTTGATAGATCATAAATGCTTGAATCGAACCATTTTCACGCTGATCCATTTTAAGCAGAATCTGTTCCATACGTGAGACCATTTCAATGTTGTAGGTGTTTAACAGAAATTTCAAGGAACACCCTAAACAGGTGGCAAAAATGGTTAAATTAAAAATATTATCGGTCAGTGTATCGCTCTGAAATACAGCCAAACCCAAATGAAGTGGATAACCGAGAGTGAATAGTAGATTCATGAAGATGCTGAAGCTGATGTAGAGACGCGGATGGGATAGTTGAGTTTTGTTGGCACAACCCATGATTTTCCAGGCTATGATGTGACTTCGAAAGTAGCTTGAACTATTGAGATACTGTTGCGACATAGCTAAGGCTTGGACTGATTTGTTGATTCAAATGTTTCTTACATTTGGTTCTGCCTTTATACGTTATTTTTTTTGTGGTTTTACTCTAGTAATTGGATAATTGCGTTAGCGTGGTTGTGACAATTATTTTATATTTATAATTGAATAGAATTTAGAGAGTATGAAAGGAAGAACCTCTGACCACAGCCCTGAAGCAGTTGTTGAAAGTCTCCAAGTGTCCTCAGTTTACTACTCAAACTGCTACTGGTAATATCCACTTTACTACTCCTTCGGGTGTTTTTGTAAACGGTTAATTTAAAGCAATTGAATTTAATGGATTCTTTCTCCAAATCTTTCATTCTAGAGTTTATTTTTTGGATTTATTTGGTGTAAAAGCAAACACTTCGTTAAATTTCAAACCAAATTGAACTGCTGTCTGTTGGCAGTTATTTTGGTTGTTTTGTGTGTTTCAGGGTATCCTGGAAATGTTTATGCAACCGCTAGGGCCAAAAACCGCGCAATAACAACAAAAACAACAACAACAACAACAGGAGAAGAGGCAAGTCGTTTGCTTGTAAAACACACAAAACATTTGGCCATTTTTGTTGTCCTTGCCGTCCTTGCTGTTGTTGTTGTTGTTATTGTTGTTTCTGCTGCTGTTGCTCCATGTTACTAGACAACATTTATTTTTGTTGTTGTTTTTTCAATATTTTGCCGCTGTCGTTGCAGCTACAGTCGCCAGCATTATTGTTGTTGTTGTTCTAGTTGCTGTTTATAGTCAGTTGGACAGAGATGGGTAAGGGGTATATCAGACATAAATTGCATTTAAATATTGACTTATTAAGGCAAATCTCAATGATTGTTTGTCTTTTGATCGACTGAGCCGCACATAAAATCTATTATTCATTGAACTTTGCCCAGGGCAGGCAACTGCCTAGCAGCGCAAACTATGAATTTTAATTATGTTGTCAGCTCCTGCATCCAGATTAAGTGCAAAATATTATCAGTTCTTAGCAGTTTAAGCTGACATTAATTTTAAAAAATTAGTTACTTGCAAGCTCGCAGCATTTTTATCAATTAAAAGAGAAGCAGTGTCCATTGGTACTGTTTCTTTTGCTTTTATATTTGCAAATTTATTAATAAGTCAGCTTTTAACTATGAGAAGCAGTGTCCATTGGTACTGTTTCTTTTGCTTTTATACTTGCAAATTTATTAATAAGTCAACTTTTCAAATAAGGACACCGCCAAAAAGCCACTTCAAATCTTCGAATGAAGAAGTCGTTAATTGGGCGAAGGATAAACAAAATTGGGGTGAATCTGAGGGCACGAATCATATTCTCGGATGAATCCAAAACCTCATTGGACCCGATGGCTTCTGCACAGTTGGGAGGAGAACAGGGAATGATATTCAGAAAACACACATTGCCACTGAAGAAGTAGCCTTATATTATGATAATGATATCCAAAATAAAACTGAACCGTTTTTAATGCTTCAGGGAATGGTGAATGCAAAAAAGTATGAAGAGATTATTCTCGGTGGTCTTGTGCCCAGTATTGAATCCTTTTCTGAGAGGGAATAAGAACCCACATTTGAACGACGGCACCTATGATCGGGGCTCTGTAAGGATTAGACTCTATGTTATTGAATAATTTTTTAACACTCTATCCATTCTTAAACGACGGATAACCACTTTGAAGGAGGAATTGGGTATTAGGTCCCAGATTGGCCAGGTAACAGTCCTGACCTGAATCCCATAGAAAATGTCTGGGGTCTTATGAGCTCGAAAATAGGCAAGCGGGAGGCCAAAAACTATGGTCGGAATTAAAGGAAACCATAGAAAAAGTATGTTTGAGGGATAATAAGAGGGAATATCTGAAGGTTTTATACGATTCAAATGCCCAACAGGGTCAAATGTGTAATTTAAAGCCAAGGTGGAAACACAAAATATTAAATAATTGTTAATTTAAAGAAAACCTATCGAATGAAATTGTTTTTGTCATTAGTTTGTAGTGAAAGTGTAAACGAAACAAATTTGATTTGTATGAAAAACAACTAGCTTATTATTATTTTTTTTGTAACTGTTAATAAGTATCGCTTGAAAAGTTTAATTTTAGAAAATGATTATTTATAATTATGTATGTACATATAAAAGCCGTGACATTTTGTTAAAAATTGATTAATTGACAACCCAAAAAAAAATGCGAATAGAATAACATTTGAGGGGTCCCCCACGAGTGAAGGCAAAAATTCGCGAAAATGGCAGAGTGCGGCTTTTTTGTCGCTGGGTTTTTTTACGCAACGATCGAAAATAAAACAACATTTATTGTTTTTTCAGCCTTCACCTTTACCAGCCATGTACTGGTTACAACTGAAAGAATGAGAACTGCAAAAACCACAAATTAAAACACAAAGCATGCCCTTATATTAAACTCACGTCAAACCAGCGAATGCTTCAATCGGTTGATTACGAGCCGATGTTCCATCATGTATTGTTCACATTCAATCATTCAACAAAACTCTCCGTTCAAAACACTCAAAATCACACTAGCAAAAGCGACGAGCAATTGACCGAGTGTTGGCTGATTGAAGATGCTCGCACGCAAATCAGATTTCTTGCTCACCCATACAAACACTTATTTCTGTTCTCCCAGCAAACTAAACGCTCGCGAACGATATCGCAAGTGAGAGAATGGCGTGAGTTAGCCCGGCAAAACTCTCGCATACGGGTCGGGAAATGATAGTAAAATGATTCATGTGTCGTTCAGTTTGTGGCAGTGTTTGCGCCGCACACTGGGCGACGCCCGACAAGAAAAACAAGTGCCTTGCAATTAGTGCAAAAACCACTAAAAAGCATAACAAGAGGGTGAGCCACTTCTCAAAAGAGGTGAAGGTGGCCCTTATCAAATTAGTTAAAGAGAAACCTGAGCTGTGGGATCTGTGTGACCTATAAGCAGCACTTTGTTAGCGGCTTGTCACGAAGCAGCTGCACAGTGGTTCCGTCCATAGGCCAAAAATCAAAAAAATCGATCACAAAATATTTAGACAAAATATAAACAAATTGACTCTAAAATGTCTAATCTTCTTAATGGCAAGCCGGTTTTTGGTGGAAATTCAACAGGACTTTCTAAAAACAGAGTTTAAAGCATGAGCACGAGTTCATTTGCAAAGCGCAGCTGAGCGCTGGCAAAGCAAAGTGCACTTCAAAACGGTCTGGTAATTGCTTAAATCTACAAAACTAAATTATGGTCAATGGATTTTGAAGTTAAAGGTATTTATTTTATCTCCGGAAAATAATAAAAACTAATTGGTGTTGCAGTTCTGGAGAAATTAATGTTTTAGTTAACCTATATGTTTGTTCCTTTTTGTGGGTCTTTATTATGTTTACTTAAAGTTTTAGACGTGTTCCCCCAAGATTCCCCCTTAGGTTTCTTTTCCATTTTATTATTTAGATACTGAAGGTAACAAAAGTGCTGAAGTTAGTTGCGGAAATTTGCGAATGTGCGTGTAGTCTTTGATATGCTAATCCACCGACTTATTTTTTCAATGTCAAATTTGCCCAATGAAGCCTTCGTTTCGCATTTTTATTGTGCTGTGTAGTTGTTTTCGTCTTTTGTGTTTGTGTACAATTTTCAATGATCATTTACTCAATTATTTTTGCATTTTTGATTTTATTTTCGATTTGCTTTTGGAAGACGATTCGTATCCCAACAGAAATCTCAACCTTATACAAAAACTTTGGTTCTTTGAATACTTTTTACAACTTTCTATAAGTCAGTCATCAAAATGTGGCAGGTTAGAGGTCCTGAACAAAAATTAAAAGCATTAAACAGAAAACACAAAATTCGAAAGGAATTTCGTTAAAAATGGGTTAAATAGTAAACAAAGTTCGATTGAGAAACAAAAGTTGTGTGGACGAAAGCTAAAATTAATAGAAAAACTAAAAATATGTGAAATTTACGTAATAGTAGACAAGCCTATAGGTTAAGGTAGAGGATCATCCATCGACGGAAATATTGCTAAAATTATTTTTTGATCCAAAATTGGCTTCAGAAATTACAGGAGATATTGAAAATCTGATCTATCGTTGTGTCACTTTTTTTCAAGCTATACAAATTTAATGAATATGCCCTTGATACTGCCAAAAAACTAATTAAGGAGTATCCATTGAACTATTTGCCGACTACAGTCCATAAGGTTTTAATTCTTGGATCTGCTGTGATAGAGCATGCAAAAGTATCAATTGGAGAGTTTTTAGAGGAAACTGCAGAGTCGAACAACAAAGGCAGAAAAAAATGTAGACTTCATCACAGCCGGAAAATGTTACGCATTATAAAAAAATTCACTCTTTTTATGGTCCGACCCTTTTATAACTGGACAGATGGAGCTTGGAATAAAAGGATAAGTCAACGTTATTTGAATCTGAATAAGGCTTGCTAGAGGAGACATTATAAATTTTTGTAATAAGAGAGTATTAAAATGGTTTCAAATTTCAAATTTATTTGTTGGTTATGGCTATAGATGGGGTTTGGGTGGGGGCGGTGTCCAACGACAAAATATTTTTAAAGAGGCTTGGTGAAAATTTCATCACTCTACTACCATTAGAAGTATTTTTGGCCGCGCCTCCATTCAAGCGGATCCACTGTGGACTGTAGATTGATCATAGGCATATCATGCGATAAAGCTAGACATTACGACAGAGGATACCTGCAGAAAACCAGGAGTCGCAGATAATCTTTAGAACACCTCATTTCCAGCTGCCCAGTAATGGCCATGAGACAAGATCAAAAATTCTGCACACCCCACTGATCGCTTCTCTGGAAGAAGTGGCTAAGAGGCCTACAAATCAACTATTGGCATTCGTCAAAACGTTAAAGATCCTCCTGGATTTCTAAGGCAAATGGTACCCAAACAAGCACACGGCCTCACTGAGGACTTTAAGGTCTATTTGTGACCCCATTCTGGGGTCAGCCGGTACTACATAACCTACCTTTAGTTTGAAATACAATCACTAGAGATTTCTGTGTCACCGCCAATTATGTTTTCAGTGCATCTGAAGTTTTTGTTGTATCACTCATACGCACAGTTGGCTTTTTTCTTGTATAATTAAAGTCATCAACAAACAGCTGGGATCCAATTGATTTTAAATTCCCCGGCCATTTTCAATTTTCAAATTTGGCAACAAAAGATTTTCATCGGGTCTACGTGTCGAATGAGTGACTTTTAGCAAAAATGCAAATACTCCCCACAGGGTATCAAATCCAACGACTCCTGATCATTTACAATCGAAAATTGCTGGCATTTTTTTCTTTGTGTTATTTTCGCGTCGATTTTTCTTTAGCCATTCGCACAATTTCCGTTGTCAGTCGTGTGTTTTGTGTTCAGTTCAGTTCGCATCGCTTCTAATTTTTGCCGCATGTTCATGAACCAAAAAATGGTTGTTCCCATTGCCACCGAAACAAAAACAAAAAAAAAAAAAAAACTTTTTGGCATACGCGGCGTATGCGTGTTATAAGCGCTTACACGGCCAACTCGCCGCCGCAGTTGTCGTTGTTTTGTTGTTGTTGTCCAACAGTTTGGCAGAGGAAATATTAACGAGCGATTTTAAATTTTCTGCTCTTTTTTGGGTGGAAAATATTTACTATAGTTTCACCGTTATTCTCTGGGTGGTGGTGGGTTATGTTCATGTTTTTTCCGTTGTCGCTTGCAGAGTTTTTCGCACCGCCATTTGGCGTAATTGCGGCGCATTGTCGGTCTAGTTTAATCAACTCGACTTTTTCAAACTTAAAGAACATTCAAAATCATCATCGAACAAATCAATGCAAGCCTCAGGCTTGAATACATATTTCTCTCTCAAAAATATTCGAGGTAAACACATTTCTTCGACCTTTACCGCCTGCCTGATTATGTGTAAAAGTTGTTTTTTTTTTTGCCCCCCTTCTGCTTTTCTACTTCTTCATCTTCTTTTTGTTGGGGTTATTGCTAAAGTTTTGTACGTCCCGTCATTGGGTGGGTTTGTGTTCGTTCTGGTTGGGTTGGCCTTTTGATTTTATTATTTTTCCATTTGCAGCAGATTGGCTCAGCACAGGCTCCGAGGGCATTCGTCGTCGTCCTCTACCTTAACTGCATTCCCTGGGGCAATTGAGGCCATTTCTGCTTTTCGTTGTGTTTTTTTTTTTTTTTTTGGTTTTTGTGTTCGCCTTTTGGCCAAATGTCATATCATTTGATCGACGGGACTTGTTTAAAGGTGGGTTTTGTATAATTTTGACATTATTTTTGAAAATGAGAATGTTTACAAATTTTGGGCCATCCAAGGGCTCATCGTAGGTTCATGTGTGTTAATTCCTAGGACAAATATGGAAATCCTTAACATTTTGGAAGAAAAGTTTACTTAGCAATAAGCTTTTCGTTTGGGCCAGCAAATGCTGTAAAACTTAAGGCTGAAAGCGGGAATCTTAGGCTCAGGATAAGGCCACAGAAGACCCAGAAATTTACTATAATTTTATTTCAATTTCCAAATCATTTCTTGATCCTAATCCTGTGCCCATATGATGAGGTCCAATACAAGTTTCGATTCGACTTTTTTGAGATTCGAGACTCCCAAAAATCTCTAGACCTTTTTCCTTCTCATCTCCAAAAACTTGCCTTGCATGTGCCTTATCCTCAGCACCATTATTTTTTTTTTTGGTTGATGCTCTGCCCATTACCATTCCCATTATGTCCAACAAACAACAGCAACAACAACAACAACAAAAAACTTGACCAAATTTTAATGCCCCGCAGTTGGCCATGTTGCGCATGTGTAATCCCATTAAAATCCAATAAGTTAAATTATTTCCATTATTATTATGTGAACGCACTTTGTCGCCATTGTCTGTCGCGTGGTGCCGTGGTGGTCCCGTGGTCCCATGGTCCCTGATGCCAGTTTCCTGCTCTGATAACTGCTCATGTGGGCGTTTATCTCCGGCCGAGTGGCTTTTTGTTCAGTTTTGAGCACTGAAACTGGCGGCACTTTTGACCAATATCAGCAACACTTCAAACTGGCTCTGACTGGGGCTGTTGTTGATGATGATAATGATGATAATAATGATGAGCATGGAGGAAGCTGTGGGCCATTAAATTGCATTACGGTCATGCAATCATTATGATTGCTGGGTTTTTATTTCCATACAAAAACATTTTCCAGTAATTTGGTTTGCTGCGGCAAGATAAAAAGTTAAAGATGAAAAAATGTTTAATTATGAAATTATTAATGCTGCAAATTTTACTGTTTATTTTCGAAATTGCCGCGGGGAAAACTTTTAAAACTCGGAGGGTGTACACTTGGGGGACTAGGTTTAAGTCCTGGTTGTATACCTGAATTCAGAAAATGTGATTAAGTAGAGTTTATAATGGATATTCAAGAGTATTCAAGAGCATCAGTAAAAAGTAAATACTTAAATGCAACAGCTGATCGCTATAATTGTTTACGCATTATAAAAGATAGAACAATGTACAAAATTCAGTTGACTAGTCAAGGAGGCAGTAAACGTCTTCTCAAGACCAAATAAAGGAAATTCTAGAACCCAACAGCACCTAATGCTCGCGCAGTCACTAGCACAAAAAAACTTAAGAGAAACCTGGTTATTGCCTAATGCTGTGTGTGTGTGTTTGTGGCTATCTGATGCAAAAATTTTTACCTTTAATTTAGCAAAAGGCATAGAAGAGAAAGAGATGAGAGATACATACAAAGTTGTTGCTGCAATTTCGTTATGCGTGTGTCCTATACGCGCGGCAACGGCTAAGCGGAAAGCAACAACACATACACATGTTTTAGAGCTTTACTAAAGGACCGATGTTATTTCAAAAATGTTTACCGTTTCGGACTTAATATAACAATTCAATTTGTTTAAGGGTACGATGGGTCAGAAATACTTCAGGAAAATATATAATTAAGCATTCGTTGAGTCTTACTATATCTTCCTTAAAGAAAGTCGATTTTGGAATCAAAAACCTGATCAGGAATTAGTTCTGCTTGTCTATGAAGCCTAAATTGACATGAGAGCCACAGAAAAAGAATTTTAATTTAAGCTAACAAGTAACACCCTGTTACAGCGAAAATATACTTTTGTACAGCAGGTCAGTTATGGTATCCCCTCATACTTAGATTCTTCCTAACACCCCCAAAGTCTGAAGTTATGGACCGCATGGAGTGTCTGACAAGAGAATGTAAACTATGATAGTCAATGGTTTGACAGGGTGATTTTTTAGCTATTATCTTTTTGGCAACACTGCACAGTGGTCGATTCTAGCAATCTGGCAGGCAATAAATGCAAATTTCAAAACTCAAATCTTGCAGATGTTTTTAATTTTCTTGAAAACTAACATCCCGCCAATATTTATTCTCCGATGTTTTATATATTTTTATTCGATAGTCACGACGTCGTGAGCGTGCAAAACTTCATATATTTTTTTCCCACTCCCTAAAAACATTTTCGCGCCTTTTTATGGCTTTTTTGTTTTGGGCTGAGAAATACAAAGTGGGGGTTTGTTGGAAAGTGAGACTTGAATTTGACAAGAATTGGTATGTATTTAATAAAAAAATTTTTCTTTTTGGCAATCGATGGCCGATTTTCAACTTACCGTCAGCGTTTTAGTGATCCGAAATTGGAGTTGTTGACGAACATATATTTTTCAATTTGCATTGTTCGCTGCAAATATTAGATTTAAATAATGCTATAATTTGGCAAAATGAGCGGCCTTCTTCAACACGATTTTGCAGACCAATAAAGATAATTTTCGAAAAAACTGCAGACTTAGTCCGTACAGAAGTTAGAAATATAAATCAACAAATAAGACTGATTCTTCCCACAACATTTAATGATTTTCAAATAAATCATGAATTTCATTTAACAATGATTGATGGGAAGGTATTCGCTCGATTGCAGAAACATCGTCGCAGGTCTGCGGAATTTGTAAAGCAACTCCTTCAACATTTAACAATTTAAAACAAATTTTTTTAAAACCTCTAAGGAACATTTGTTTGAATATGGGCTATCTACTCTTCATGCATGGATCCGATGTTTTGAATGCATTATTCATATTTCATATCGACTCTCAATAAAGAAAGTGGCAAGTTCGCTAAGCCGATAAAGCAATTGTTGCACTGAGGAAGACTGAGATTCAAAATGAACTCCGGAAACAAATGGGTCTTTTGGTTGATATTCCCATGGCTTGTTCGGGGAAACACAAATAACGGGAATACTGCGAGAAAATTTTTCATCAATCACACTTGGCATCCTCAATAACAGGTGTGGATATTGACCCTGATACAAAGATTTAGCGTTATTTTACGCACAATGGCATGTGGTTACAAGGTTAATGTTGAAGCTTTTGGCAATACGCTTGGGATACCGCAACAATATTTGTACAGGACTACCCATGGTTTATTTGCCTTCCTCTGTTCATAAAATCTTAATACATGGGGCAGATATTGGTAAAAATGTTTCCCTTCCAATCGGCATGATGTCTGAGGAAGCGCTTGAAGCGCGAAACAAGGATATGCGCGCTTATCGGATGAACACACACGAAAAAAATTCGCGTAGAAATACGATGGAAGACCTAATGCACGCACTGTTACTCACGTCCAGACCCTCTAATAACCTCATTATCAAAAAGTACTTCATCGTACTCAAAAAAGTACTTTGTACTGGATAAAGAGGTCATCCAACTTTTAGAAGATGGGCCCGAAATAAACAACCCAGATGCTGAATAACCTTTTTTAAAATGTTTTCTAAATATGAAACTAAAATATTCGAAAAAAAAATTAAAAAAAAATTAAAAAAATTATTTTTAAAAAATTAAAAATAAATCTTAAAAAAAAATGTTTTTTCTTAAAAAAATCCCTTTTTTATGTACAAATTTATAAAAATAATTCCAAGAATAATAGTTCATTATTTTGTATGTTATTATTTATTGACTGCCAGATTGGCTAAATGAAACCGACCACTGTGCACTGGTTTAAACAGCTCACGCACGTTTCGTGTTTTGTTTCACTGTCAAACATCTTCAGTTTGATCTATAATTTATTCATGAATCGTCTTACAAACGAACAACGCTTGCAAATTATTGAATTTTATTATCAAAATGCATGCTCTGTTAAGAAAGATCATCGCGCGCTTCTTCCATTTTATGGTCAGTTTAATCGACCCACCGAAGGAGCTATTCGTGCTATTGTGACTAAATTTCGCACCAAATTTACATTGTTGGACATTAAACGATTGAAATTGTGGAAAAAAAAAAATCGTCGACTCTGCATCACGATAATGCACCAGCTCACAGATCAATGCTGTTCGTGATTTTTTGCCCAAAAACAACACTGTAATCATGCCTCAACCACCGTATGCACCAGAGTTGGCTCCCACCGACTTTTTCCTATTCCCAAAACTGAAGAGACCAATGAAAGGAAAGCCTTTTCTTACAATTGATGAGATCAAGACAGAATCGAAGAACGGGCTGATGGCCATACCGAAAAGCGCATTTCAGAAGTGCTTCGAGGATTGGAAAATGCGTTGGCACAAGTGTATTATATCCGAGGGCCGATTACTTTGAAGGGGACAAAATGTATATTGATGAATAAATAAGTACTTTTCAATCAAATTCAAAATCCCCCTTTTCCTTTGAACACACCTCGCTGTTTCCTTCCCTGTTTAAACGCTCTCAGAAGAACCATCTCCACACAGCTCAAAAGACCCCCGAGCATTGCCGGGTATACAGCTAGTACTAAATAAATTTTCTAGAATAACATACACATATTTTCTGTATTATGTTTTTTTCGGTACAAGCGTAATTGAAAATATGTCGATTGGTCGTCTGCTCTGCTGATAAACTGGCATTGCCCCATCCAAACCAATGAACGAATAATTTGTGAGAAGATTGGCTTTGGCTTTGGATGCTGCTCCAGTCCGTCTACGTGTTTCGCGTTGCAATTTTCAGCTGAGCTCGTGTGCAAACGAACTGCTTTTCAGCCAAAAATAAAAAAAATAGCTCCAACTGCAGCTGCCAATCAATAATTTCTGACTGAATTGAATCAAAGGCGATTTGTGGAGAGAATCTCTGACATGGTTTTTCCTATTAATTTTCCAGTTAGGACCGCATCGCAACGCATCCAATTGCTGTAATGCAAATGCGAAAAAGCTGCTTATCAAGGGGCTGTGTCGAAAGAAATCCGCTTCAGTTGAGGTCCGAACATTAAGAGCGATGCAGCGCTGTTTGTTTTGATAATATTCGCCCTATTATTGGGTCTGGCTTGGAGTGGAACCCATGATGCAGTCAGGTGTAGTGCAACTACGCAATTTAAATGCGTCCATTGGAGGGGTCAAAAGGTCTGCGCCTGTCGACCCATCGAACTAAATAAGATGCACCGCAAATGTCCAGCTGGAATGAAATATGAGTGTAAAATTAATCAAATTGGCGACGATTGTCGTTGTCATCGGATGTTAAAATAAAAAATAATGTCTTTAGACATTATAACGATTATTCGGAGAAGTGCACTATATATTGCCATAAGTTGACATTCGACAGTAGCAGTCACCGACTATTCAAACTGCCCTCACAGCTTATTAAAGCGAAAACTGCAGTGCAGCCATAATTAAACCTGCAAACGCATAATGATAATGACGCCTTAATGGCTAATGAAGGACGACTGAAAGCGAGGCAGCTGGAGACGTAGCATCCTTTGCCATTTGCATTTATTCCCTTTCAACGCCGCCGCCGCGAAATGGAATTGAAAATTAAGTCATTAAACTGAGCTGGCCAAAAGTTGGAGGCAGATAAATGACCGTCTTCCAGCTTGGTCCTCTCGCCTTTGGTGCTGCTCAGTGGAAATTTGCATACAATTATTTTCATATCAACTTCAATGCGCCGTGAAAATTTTCGCTACCAGATGAAAAAGTGATTTGCTGTTGTGACAATTGTAATTTTTCACTCGCTTGATTTCGTTGTGTGTGTGTGTGAGTAAATTTTTGTATATTTTTCTGGTTTTTTTTTTGGGAGTCGTTGCCTGCATTTCATTTCAATGATTACAGTTTTTCGTTACGGCATAAATTTTTCATAGCGCAGCTGGGGATGAATATCTGTCTGTCTTTTTCTTTTGGGTATATTTTACACCCCATTGCCAGTTGTTGTTTGTTGTTGTTGTTGTTGTTGGTCAGCGTTGACCAATTGGTTTTATGACCAGCTTCCTGCTTCTGCTGCTCCTTCTGCCTGATTGTCTTTACTTGTGTTTTTTTACGAGACTTTTCATTGTGTTAATCAATTTGATGGTGTGTGTGTGTGTATGTAAGGAGAGAGCCTAAGACAACAGTTTGTAAATTTAGGGGATGGGCCAACCGTATTTTATTTTTCTGTAAACAAAACTTCAATTGAAAAATATAAAACCTTCAAAAAGTTCAAGTAGTTTGTACTTGGAAGAAAGGAAGGAAAGAAGAAGAAGGAAGGTGGAAGGCACTAAAAAGGAAAGAAGGAGAGGAAGGAGGAAGATGTAAGAAGTAAGAAGTAAGAAGTAAGAAGTAAGAAGTAAGAAGTAAGAAGTAAGAAGTAAGAAGTAAGAAGTAAGAAGTAAGAAGTAAGAAGTAAGAAGTAAGAAGTAAAAGTAAGAAGTAAGAAGGAAGAAGGAAGAAGGAAGGAAGAAGAAGGAAGAAGGAAGAAGGAAGAAGTAAGAAGGAAGAAGTAGAAGGAAGAAGGAAGAAGGAAGAAGGAAAGAAGGAAGAAGAAGGAAGTAGGAAGTAGAAGAAGGAAGACAGAAGAAGGAAGAAGAAAGAAAGAAGAAAGAAGTAGGAAGGAGACAGGAGGAAGAAGGAAAAAGGAAAAGGGAAGAAGGAGGAAGGAAGAAGAAAGAAGAAAGAAAGAAGAAGGAAACAGGAAGAATAAAGAATGAAGAAGGTAAAAGGTAAAAGGTAGATGGTAGAAGGTAGAAGGTTGAAGTTAGAAGGTAGAAGGTAGGAGGTAGAAGGAAGACATGTTGAAGGCAGTCAAAGGGAAGAAAGGTGAAAGGAAGAAGAAACGCAGGAAGGAGCAAAGAAGAAGGAAGTAAGGAGGAAGGCAATAGGAAGGAAGAATGAAGACAGTAGAAAGAAAGAACCAAAAATGAAGGAACAAGAATGATAGAAGGAAGCAATGAAGAAGAAATGAAAAATAGTAGGAACCGAAAGGAAGGAAGAAATAAAGATAGAAGGAAGAAGTCAAAAGAATGAAGGGAAACTGGCAATTAAGTAAGAAATCAAAACATTGCACACTGGGCCAGCAGGCCGAAATTTTGGCCTAAAGTCCCACTTTTTTTGTTTGGGAAACTTGATAAAACGATTGTCGGAAACGATTAAGAATACTTATAGCTATTTTACGCCAAAGTTTTGAACATTTTCACTTCTTGGTTTTTGAATGGCAGCAATTCAAAGATGATTTTTTCATGAAATTGCTCCAAAAAATGGAAAATTAATAGTCGAAACTAGGAAAGAAACAGCTACTAAAAATTAATTATATATTTTCGGCTACGGACTAGATTTAAATAAAAAAATATAAAGAAGTTTTCAGTTATATTCGTTTTCATAAAAAATGGAAAAAATCTGTAATTTTTTGGGTATTTTTACATTTGGCAACTTTGATTTGAGAGTGCCTATGGGTGCCACTGGCTAATCACACGTAACATGTCAAATAATTTTCTTTGAATATTGTACTATAACTGGAGGTATGCGCTTTTGCGCGGTTTTGCTTTTGGATTTTATTAAATCGCTTTTAAAAATGTGTCCCCATTTGGCATCGAGCCAGTTTCAATTTTCAAGTCAGCCGAAAAGTATGCTTTTCTTTTTTAAAACTTCGGAATTTGGACCATGAAGCCAAACTGTGAGAGCTAAGCTATTTATATTCCCATGGATTAAAATGTGTAGCATACTTTTGGAAGCACGGAATTACGGTTTAAAATACACACAAAAATTATTTTTTAATTAATTAATTTTGTATATTTTATTTTTTGTTTTAAGAAATGAATGTATAGAACAGGTTAAATAAAAAAAAAATAACGGTGAAAGTAGTCCGATTGACTGAAAATCCTTGACAGGGTGGGCATTGAAAGTCAGTACTATTTTGAGTTAATAACTCATAAACGACTTATCCGATCATGACAATTATTTTTCTTAGAAACAATCTACACTTGTATATCCTCTCTGCAAAATATGGCTTAAGTCTAACCACAAGTTTTTTTTTTTTTAAATTAAAAATCCAAAAAGTTGAAAAATTTTCCTACTTTGACTTGGATTATCAATATGTTTTAAAATTTCTTTATTTTTTTAAAATTATTTGCGTTAAGTTCAATCTTTTAAGAACATATCGTAAAAAACTTTAGCTTCCTAGCTAGTCTGGTGTAGAAATGCCAGAGTTTTGGCCAAAAAATGAGATTTCTGGCCCACAGTGCATTGTAAAGAATGTAGGGTGTCGTACCTGCAAGTTTGCTAGTCATTAAAACTACTTTTCCGATTACTTGTCCTTCAAACAACTTCTCGGTCGCAACAAAAAGGGTGTGACCATTTTCTTAGTTGTATATTCACCAAAAAACAAATTCCGCGAGCATGTGGACAAATATGCAACCATTGCATAATCTGCGGTGATGCAAAGATCGAAGATCGATTAATTCTTATCTTGATCGGTAAAAGCCTAGTAGAGTCCCAATTCATATTGCAGACAGCGTAAATTAAAAATTGTTTCTGAACAGATTTGTATTCCAAATTAGGAAGTACCAAGGATATGTTCAATGTATAAGTTGTATAAGGGTCGTCAAACTCCTAAATAAATGCCAAAACTTCGTTGGCTTTATTTACTGTCTTCTAGTTTAGACGGCCAAGTTTTACCTGTTTTTATACCCTTGCAGAGGGTACTATAAAATTATCGGGATGCTTGTAACGCATTGAAGGAAGCATCTCCGACCACATAAAGTATATATATTCTTGATCAGCATGACGAGCTGAGTTGATTTAGCCTTGTCCGTCTGTCCGTCCGTCCGTCTGTTTCTATGCTATCTCCTCCGTCAGTTTTAAAGCTATCCTCACCAAACTTTGCACGAAGTCTTTTGGTACATATAGGCTGCACATTTGTCGGAACCGGCCGAATCGGATGACTATAGCATATAGCTGCCATAGGAACGATCGGTTGAAAAACTAGTCTTAAAGAGAAAAACTTTTTGTTTTTAATGGAAACGCCTCCATAGTACGTATTTCTTAGTTTACTATCCCTTCCCATGATTTCACTAAGTTTGGTCGAAATCGGATGACTATAGCATATAGCTGCCATAGGAACGATCAGTCGAAAAACTAGTTCTAATGAGAAAAACTTTTTTGTTTTTAATGAAAACGTACTCATCATTGGCATACACTTATTTTATATACTTCTACACAATTCTACAAATTTTGGTCGAAATCGGATGACTATAGCATATAGCTCCCATAGGAACGATCGGTCGAAAAACTAGTTCGAGTGAGGAAAACTTTTTTGTTTATAATGAAAACATCCTTTTTAGTGGCATATTCTTATTTTATATACTTTAACACATTTCTACAAAGTCGTATCAAAATCGGATGACTATAGCATATAGCTGCAGTATGAATGATCGGTCGAAAAAGAAGTTCAAGTGAGAAAAACTTTTTTGTTTTAAATAGGATCGCCTCCAAATTTCGTAATTAACAGTGTATTATGCTTTTCCATGATTTCACCAAGATTGGTCGAAATCAGACATCTATATAGTATAGATCCCATAGAAAAGTAAGGTCCAAAAAGTAGTCTTAGTCAGAAAAACTTTGTTTTCAATGGAAGCTGCAAGGGTAACAACTTCGGCCGAGCCGAAGTTAACTTTCCCCTATTTTTTATTTTCAAATTCAAAAGTTTACAAAAAGCCTGCTAATTTGTGCCGGTATCTAAGGGCAAGTGACAAAGGCATCCTTTACGCCCTAGTGTAAGTTGGCTACTTTTCTACACAGAAAAAAAACCGCGAGATGAGATGCTTTAAATATACCAAAACTGGAGTCGGTGGGTGTCTTATGGAAAATGGAGGAAGAAAGGACAGGTAGAGGAATCTTTCTGGGAGCAAATTGATCTCGAACAAGCTTAAAGTGATCCTGCTCTGGGATTAAATTGAGATCGAATTTTTTGATTAATTTAATCTTTATGGGATTACCGGATATATTTGATCTTTACATGATTGAAAAAAGTGGGATAAAATCAATCTTTTTCGGATTGGTTTAAGGGGGGAAAACACTTTGCGGAAAAAAAATTTTCGACTTTTTTGTTTTTGCATATTTTTGTAGCTTGGATATTCAAAAATATCCCCCTAAAAGGATTTTCAAAAATTCGAAATAGTTTAGAAGATATAGCCTTTTTAATGACCCAAAGTAACCCGATTTGCCTAGCAACTGCAAACTTTAAACGCGTTTATCTCGAAACCACGTTTTTCAAACTGGTGGCCACGATTCAGAGGAAACCAGTGGACCGATTTTGCTCCGGAAGGGCTTATACGACGCAGAATTGTCGTCGCTATCGTTCGGCCCTCCAACTTTTGGATACCTATATTTCAAGTGTACTTTTTTTACACTACACTACAAAAAAAAGGACAAACAAAATTTTTTGTTTTCAAATGTCCGCCATTTTGTCAAAAAATTTTCAATTTTTTTCGGAGGGCCGAACGATAGCCACATTAGTTCTAAACATAACCGCATTTTTCTTTTTTTTTCAGATCATCCCAAGTGCTGCAACCATGGTCACCATGTGGGCAAAAACTTTTTTTTACTTTCCTTTCATTCATTAACTATTTAATAAAAAAACAAAAATAAAAAATCTCTTATCCTTTTTTTTCTGGAATTTTTTTAAAAACCATCTACTTTTGCTCATCGCAAAGTGTGTTCCCCCCTTAAGAATATCCGAGATAACCCTGTTTTCAATCCTGTTTTGGATTGATGTAATCCCGTTTGGATTGTTTTTTTTTTTTTTTTGAGTGTATGACAGCTATACTATATAGATGTCCGATTTCCACCAAACTTAGTGGAATCATGCGAAAGCATATCAAACTCGTTCCTACGACAGCTAAATGCTATAGTCATCCGATCCGGCCGGTTCCGACAAATGCGCAGCGTATTTGTCCTAAAAGACTTCGTGCACAGTTTGGACCAGGTACGGACAGACGGACATGTCTAAATCAACTCAGCTCGTCGTGCTGCTCAAGAATATATAAACATTATGTGGTCGGAGAGGCTTCCTTCAATGCGTTACAAACATCCGGACAATTTTATAATACCCTCTGCAAGGGTATAATCAAGTTGTTTTGTTTCTCCTTCCTCCCATTACATTTTCAGGTAGTTTTTATTTTTACATGTAACAAAATACGAGAGGTTTGAAAGCAACCGAAAGAGATTTCTATGGCACCTTAGCGTTGGAATTCGGTTGGAAGAGGTTTCTGTGTCGCCCCCGAAAAACTTCTATTGTTGCTTTGAGCAGAAGGTCTGAAAAAAGAGTACAATCATGAGTACTTATTGACAGACAAATCTTTAGCCACTTTCGTGATTATCCTTTACCCAACATATTTTCTCTCAAAAAAAGTGTTAAATAATTGAGGATTTATTTGATAAAAAATTGACAAGGATAAGCAAATTTAATTGAATTCCAGCTGCGACTTAGCCGTGCGCAAGCCGTTGCCATTATTTTGGTGCACTAATTTTGGGGGAAAAGACAAGACAGGTTTTTTCCTTTTTCTTTTTTTTTCTTCATTGCTCGACAAATTTGTTGCCATCCTTTTTTTCCTGTTTTTTTTTCTTGACGCTGGGCGACGAAAAAGTTGTAATTTTATTTTGGAAATTCGTTTAGTCCTCTGTTTGTGCAAGAATCCGTTATTTTCTTTTGTGCCCCGGCTCCAAGCAGAAAATGAAGTTGGAAAGTTTCAGCTTTTTTTCGCTTTTCGTATTTTTTTTTTTTGTGTGGCGGTGGAAGTAGTGAGGGACCTTCGTTTAGTTTGGACGTGCGTAGATCAGAGGGAGGGGATTGGGAGCTTGTCTCAACCACCGCTGTCATGTCATCATGTTGATGAAGCAACCGGATGATGAATGGACGTGCGCCACAGTGGAGCTTCAATTGATGCAATCAGCGTAAAGTGACAGGTTTTTTTTTGCAGTTATCCTCGCCCGGGGTGGCAGGTCGCAGTCGCTTGATGTTAGTTGTGAGGCGCAGGTAAGTGAAGCTTATATAATTCAAAATAAATTTCAATTATTATGAAATATTTCTTACAAAATACTAGAGAAGCTTGGGCAAAACCGCAACAACACAAAAAAAAGTTTCATTCCCTAAACATGGCCCTGAAGCCATCCACCATTTTTGCGACTATTCCCAGTGAGGCCACAGAGTAATATTTATTATCACAAAACATTTGTGCAAATGTCCTTTTTCGCATAAGCAACAACGACGTCGCTGTCGTGCAGTCCTTCGAGAACATTTATCTTATTATCTTTGCATGCAGCAGCAGCAGCAACAGCAGGGGCAGCAGCATAAATAAGACTCAGCAACAGCAACAACAACAATATGATGAGCCACATTAGGCAAGGACAAACAAAGCCAAAAGTCAAGTCAGGCCAACAGACCGCAAAACAGCAACAGCAGCCACAACCATTCCAAAATTTTTTGGCTCGAAAGTTGCTCATACGCCCCGTGTGTTTGATTTGCCTTATTTACTGTTGTCTTTTCACAGCCGCACACAAAAACTTTTTTAATTGATTAAAGCCGCATTTGCATTGCGGCTTACAAGCAGCTTAACAACAATTTTCCCCTCCATTTTGTTTGCCTTGTGCATTTTTAGTACCAGAAAAACTACAATAATTAAAAATCTACAACATTTGAGATGAGAATGTTGCGGTGCTCTTAACCAAATGGATTTCCATTTCAACAAAAATAAATTTTAAAAAGTGTATGGGAAATACAAGTGGCATACAAATTGTATTAAATATTTAAACACTTCAAGCTTAGCACTAAAAATTGTTTGTAAGCTAAAAACCTAACATTTATTTTGCTAAAAGTCGGTGAGCTATTATTTTCAATGTAAATGGGAAAGACCAAAGGAATGAAGAAAAAGTTTAAATTTCGAATACTTTTTCTCTATCATCAGTCTATCAAGGTTCTTCTTAAAATTTAAAGGTATCAAATAACAAAGTGCAACAATTGCAGAAATTAATCGCAAAAAGCCATCGAAGTTCATCAGTCCTATTGGTTAGGCTAGGTTATTTCGCACAAAAAGAAGGGCATAGATCAGTGGTGGGCACTGCTTTTAAGTAGAATAACGGGCCGGGCTGCAAGGGACAGGCGGGCTGAGCGTTGCCCATCTATGGCATAGATGATCATACAATGAAATAAACTTTATATCTTACTAATATTACAAATGTGAAAGTTTGTATGTTTGTTCCGCAATCACGCAGAAGAGGCTAAACGAACTTGGATGCAATTTAAATACGCTATTAAACTTTCTTTTAATGTTCAAAAAACAGCGAAATATAAAACATTTTTCATATTTTATATGAGCATAGATGGCGCTGATCGAGCTTTATCGTTCTAACTATAAAAAGTTACAAAGAAATAAATTTTAAACATGCTAATTTGTGTGATTTTCTAATACGAAAACGGATCGGAGAGCTGCGAAACGGAAGAACAGTCGAGCAATTGACTGCTCGGGCGCCATGTAAAGTATAATTCGAAATAACGAAAAATAAACCACTTTTTGGTTTTATGGAAATCGCGAAAAGTCAGCAGTTTGCTGCCAGTGTGCCAGCGTACTTCTGAGCCTCCGGAACAACCGCAAGCGCGTCGCGATGAACAAGTTGAGATGCCAGTGCCGTAATTTGCTTTACTGTAACGAACTCTCTTCGTGGCACGGATGTAGCTCGCCGATGCTCCCAATGAGTAGATAATGAGAATCGTGGGTATTTTCTAATTTATTTTCTATTCGTGGTTATGCCATTTCACGTTCGGGCTGTCTCGCTTGCATGCCTTGGGTTTCAGTGCCGGGTGCAGTCGCGTTCTTGGCGGATCGGTCCGGCGGCCAATCTGGATCGTCAGAGTTCTTAATGTGGGAGTCAACCTAGTGACCAGGAGCCGTTCCAAGGCTTGCTTGGTTGGAACGGGCGTGCGCTGTGGCTATTTACCACTTAATGTATTGCGCCGCTCTTGAGGGAACGGGCCAGGGGTTGACCTGGATCATCTTCCAAGTCTTGCTTGGTTGGAGCGCGCGTGCCCGCTTGTGCTGTGGCTATACCCTACCGGATGCAGTGCATTGATCTCGTTGGACCGTGTCAGGGTAACCCCTGTTTTACTGGCGGATGCAGTGCGTCCGACCTGGTGAGGGAGCCGATTCGTAAATTGAACAGCCTGAGACTCACTCGCAGCCGATTTGGAAATCGCACGTCCAGAGCTGATCAAGCCGATTCGTAAATCGCAGAAGACCTCCTAGTCAATGGTAAAGGGTGATTTTTTAGCTATTATCTTTTTGGCAACACTGGTTTAAACAGCTCACGCACGTTTCGTGTTTTGTTTCACTGTCAAACATCTTCAGTTTGTTCTATAATTTAACCATGAATCGTCTTACAAACGAACAACGCTTGCAAATTATTGAATTTTATTATCAAAATGCGTGCTCTGTTAAGAAAGTTCATCGCGCGCTTCTTCCATTTTATGGTCAGTTTAATCGACCCACTGAAGCGGCTATTCGGGCTATTGTGACTAAATTTCGCACCAAATTTACATTGTTGGACATTAAACCACCAACACGCTTACGTAGAGTGCGAACTGAAGAAAATATCGCAGCTGTATCGGCCAGTGTTAATGATGACCATCAATTATCGATTCGTCGCCGTTCGCTGCAATTGGGCCTCTGTTACTCAACAACGTGAAAAATTTTGCGGAAGGATTTAGGTGTGAAGCCTTTCAAAATACAGCTGGTGCAAGAATTGAAACCGAACGACCTACCGCAACGTAGAATTTTTGGTGAATGGGCTCTTGGAAAGTTGGCCGAAGATCCACTTTCTTACCGGAAAATTGTGTTCAACGACGAAGCTCATTTTTGGCTCAATGGGTACGTAAATAAGCAGAATTGTCGATTTTGTAGTGAATATCAGCCAGAAGCATTGCAAGAGCTACCAAAGCATCCAGAAAAAGTCACAGTTTGGTGCGGTTTATGGGCTGGTGGCATCATTGGACCGTACTTCTTCAAAGATGATGCGAATCGTAACGTAACTGTGAATGGTGAGCGCTACCGTGAGATGATATCCAACTTTTTTTTGCCCAAAATGCAAGAGCTTGACTTGCATGACATGTGGTTTCAACAAGACGGTGCCACATGCCACACAGCACGCGCAACAATGGACTTATTGAGAGGCGAGTTCGGTGAACATTTTATTTCACGTTCGGGACCGGTCAATTGGCCGCCTAGATCTTGCGATTTAACGCCTTTAGACTATTTTTTGTGTGGCTATGTTAAACCTCATGTCTATACAGACAGACAAGCCCATTGGCAACATTGAACATTTATTCCCGGCCAAAATGTTGGAAAGAGTATGCCAAAATTGGACTAAGCGGATGGACCATTTGAGGCGCAGTCACGGTCAACATTTGCATGAAATAATCTTCAAAAATTAAATTATATGGACCGTACTATCGATTCAAATAAAGATTTCATGCATATTTTTTAACTTTTATGTGTTTTTTATTTTTTAATACTTTCCAATAGCTCTTAAAAAATCACCCTTTACTTCACATTCCCTAACAGAGTGTACACACTTAAGTAATCGTTTGAAAGTAACGAACAACACCGCATTACTCGTTACTTGGCAAGCGGTAGTGACTGTACCCCCATCTCTAATACCGTGGCTGCCATTTTTTCGTATTATTTGCAACAACTTCAATTAACTCAATAACTTGTGTTCACCAAACGCACATAATGCTCTACAGAATGCTAATCCCGTTCACAATGCTGCTTACCCTGACCAGCATTGAATCCGTGCTTTGCGCCAAAACCTTGTACCTAGCTTGGAACACATCGAACAACATTTTCCAGAGCGATAACAATTATCACATCGTCGAAGTAAACAAGGGCAACCGTGCTTTTGAGTTTGACCAGATACACATCATATGTCCCTACTACGAGCCGGGAACGTACAATAACGAGGAGATAGAGATGGAGCAGTATATAATATACAAGGTGACCAAGGTGGAGTATGACACATGCCGCATAGCAAACCCAGATTCGCATGTAATAGCTGTTTGTAATCAGCCTCAGAAATTGCTGTACTTTACCTTAACTTTCCGGTCATTTACACCGCTACCAGGTGGTTTGGAGTTCCTACCTGGAAACGATTACTACATCATATCGACTTCAACTAAGGGCGACTTGTATGGGCGAGATGGTGGTAGCTGTTCCGCGAACAATATGAAAATTGTGTTCAGGGTTTGCTGTGCTACCGAGGAAGTAACGGCAAGGATCAATGAGGAACACGGTAAAAGCCGTGGACATGGCGGAAGTGGTGTCAATACTGGACTAAGCACGGGCGTTGGAGGTGGAATGGCTAACACCCATATTGAAGAGTTTATACCCACTCAGCCTAACATCATTGGCAAGAACATTGGCTTCGGCAGCGCTAAACCTGCAGTTGGGCATGGTCTTGATCACGGCAGCATCAACCTGACCTACCCGTGCAACCGTATCCATGCCGTAGATATCAAGAGCAAAGCGGTTCTAAAGAAAGAAATAATGATTTACAACTGTGGACCGTTGCCAGTTATAGGCTGCATGAGCAATAACAACTGGCATGCGGTAGCATTAGCTCTGGGACTTTGGATGTTGGTGGCGATACGTTCTGGCCATATTTGCGTATATGCCTCAATAACCAGAACATAACTCAGCTTATATAGAAATTTTACTTAACTTCTATAACATTTTTTGAATGATTTTTTTTTTCAATTAATTTTATGAACTGTATTTGATATTTTGAACATTTAAGTTCTTGAAGAATTATCTTAATTGACTAGTTTTTGAACTGTTGTTCAATTTATGAACTTTTTTGTTATTTAACTACTTATTTTATGAATTAAAACTAATTTTAAGCTACAGCTACATGAGAAAAATTCTTTTTGAAAGACTAGAATCGCGAATAGCAGAAAACAAATAAAATTCTTTCTAGACAACTATTAAGCTAATGGTTAAGAAAGAACAAAACTGGCCATTGTGATTAATTAAAGCCATGTAATTATGTATGTTTCTTTTGCTTTTATGTATCTATTTAAATTTGCATTAAGTTTTTCTATTTATATATTTCTATATTATGCGGAAAAGTAGAAAAACAAGTTGAGTTTTCATAAGCAAAAACTGTTGGTGTTAATGAACCAAGGACAAAACTTACTTAACCGAAACCGAAAACAACCTATTAAAACGTGTAACCAGAATTGATATTATGAATTTTTTGGAGTAGAACCGAAATATTGTACCGATAAAGCATTCCGGGCTTATGTTTATTATTATTATTAAACAAACGTTAATTGAAAGCATTGTAAATTGGACTTATTTCTTTATGCTTTAAAGGGAGGCCTTGGCCAGAAAATGCCACATCTTCAATCAAACTATCAATCCTGTTCCTGTATTCCATTAAAATCAAATGATATGGAAGTCGAATTTCAAAATCTTCTCCCTTTCCGAAAAGCTATCTGCATAGTAACATCAAGCTTCATCAAGTTGGTGTTATTAAGATTCAACATAACTCTACCTGATTCCTGAACATCAGTGTCAGTTATAGTGATGATATTTAGGCATAACCTATGTGGATTACGTAGAACGATTACCAGAAAATACAACTCCAAACATCTAAAAAATAACCAAAAAATTCAAATATGGAATGGCATCGTTCTCAATTCCAGTTATGCCAAAGTTTTCTGATTTAGAGACCAAATCTAGTACAAAAACCGGTTGAAATTGAGAACAAGGATGATTAACTTTTTTCAAAATTAAGGAGGGAAACAGAGAATTAAGGTACATGTCTAGTTTCAGATTTTGAAAATTTCGATTTTTTTTTTGGGCTTAAATCATGCGTTATAATGTTAAAAACATCCCCTGAAATTTTTAAGCAAAAAAAAAAATACAAATTCGAGATATCTTGATTTTTGTACAGGTAGGTCGGGCGCAAAATCACAAAAATTGGCGCGCATTTGCTGTTGAGCGTTTACTTCGATTTTGTTTGCTTGTTTTGTTTGCCTTTCGATCAACTATGTTTCAAAAAAAACATCAAAGCGAACTAAAATACGTAAATAAAAGAAAAAAATCTCATTATTTTTTTGATCAACCGATTTCCAATTTCCCCCAGCCAAGTATGTTTCAAAACTTTCAGAAATCGCAAAAAAAAAGTCATTGAAAACTAGCTCATACCCAAAAATAAAAATAGTGCTAAATCAATACTCTTCACTTTTTTGGTTTTGTGATTTACCCTGTCCTGGCGCACTTTTTCCAAATTTCTCGAAAAGTTCTTGACCGATTTTGATAAAACTTTTTTCCGTGAAAGCTAATAGCCAGATGCAAATCGTCAAAACCTACAAATTTTTTTCTATTTTAGAGAAAAATGTTGTCGAAACTTTTAAATGCGATTATCTCGGAACCACTTTTTTCACCCTGGTGCGTCAGATTGCGAGGCCATTTGTTGACCGATTTTCTTATAAAAGTTTTTTTAAATTGCTCGTAATACCCGTCGCTCATGGTCGGAACTAGGATATTTTTGATCGGTCCATAAATAGCGGAGTTAGGGCCATTTTAAGGGGTAAAAATAGGTCAATTTTTCGAAATTTTGACTTTGAGAACCCCTTACTCCCATATATAGACCGATCCCAGATATCCTAGTTCCGACCATAACCACATCAATTCCCAACAAAACCTCATTTAAACTTTTTTTTTATCCGATGACGCGTTCTCTGGAAATCTGACGCACCAGGCACCTATGTTTTTAAAAATGGGTCGACTTTTGAAGCGGGCTACAACAACAACCGCTGCAACAACAACTACAAAAAAATTTTAAAAGTTAGCTTGATCAATTATCTATCGAACAAAAAAAACCGCTAGTCGATATGTGGTAAACTTTTCGAGTAATAAATTTTTTCGTAAACCCTTACTTTTGGGCTGCTGAAACTAGACATGTACCTTAAGTTACTAAAGATTTTTTAGTCCACCCTTTCATATTTATTTACCCGGCGTGCCTTGCAACGACCCCTTGAGCACTTTAAACTTTAAACATTGTCATTTATATCAAATCTCCATGATAATCGAAACTCATTAGAAGTTCTATCTTCACCAGCCATTCGTACCACCCGGGTGTCTTCATAAAAATAAGAACTCGGGGAAATTTGAGCAAATTTCGCGATGTTTTGAATCACTTAATATGCACCTCTTCTATTTACCCGTCTACAATTGTCATCTATTAAGTCTTATTCATTATCAGAACTTAAAAATTTGGCACATTTTGTGATTTTCCGGACCGTTCGATATACAACATTCGTCTAATTGCCCGTTTTTATGATATTAAAAACTCTAATAAAATTTTGGCAAATTTTTCGATTGGACAGTAACAGCCTTTCTCCGAGATGCGATGCTTGCAGCTAGGCGTTGACTGCTCGCTTCCTTTATTGCCTCGGAATAAAGCTCTCTCCCAACCGATTTGGATGAGATGCAGAGCAGAAGCACACGAGACCATTGTACAGTTTGTGGGAGGACCCAAGATTGTGCTGAGTCTTCTATGCATTGCACTGGGAGCCTATACAGTGCACATGCTGCAGGAGGATTGGCCGTGTGCTATTGAGGAGGTGATCAAAACGTTCCAGCAGCAGCGTATTCGAAATGTCAGTGCAGATGTGCAGCTCTGGATCATACTGCAGGCCATACCGAAGGAGTCACAAGTTATACACACCTCGGTGAAGCGAGTCATCTCGAAGGCAGAGCGGGACAAGCCGGTAGTGTTGCAGACATGCGACATCTTGACTTAGTATTTTTTATAGTGGGGAGTGAAGCAGTGTTGGCTTGTGTCGTGTTATGTCGTGATTTGACTGAAAGCTGACACGCACATGCACGCACGAAATCTGATCTTGCAACACGAACTCGTCGTGTTGAGTCGTGCGTGCTTGTGACACGACGAAAACACGACACGCGCCCAACTCTAGTCCGATAAATCAGCTCGGAATAATACTATATCGATAATGATACTGATGCTAATCGATATATCTATATTAATTTCGGCTTTCCTATCGGAAATATCAATTTTCGAATGAGGGATCTCAAAAAATGTTAAATTACGATTCCTCTTCTGGTTCTTAGTCTTAATCGTCTCTTTTCCATACACAATTCTTTTTCTAGTCAGGACTTTTTAATGAATAAACCATTTTTTGTCCACGTTTAGTGTCCTCCAAAAGCATCCTTGCATTCTTTCTTTTTTTATGTATCAAATTTGTTGCAACTGAAACGAGGAATGTATGTTGATTTAAGTCCACTGCAAGAAAATTCTTTATTTGCTTTGTTATACATATTTTCACATATGTTTCAATAAACCTCATTACGCCACAGTACACATAAGTACATACATGTGAGTACGTGCATAAATAAACAAAATATGTGTGTATACACAACGCATTGCGTTAATGAAATTTTCTGTATTTTTTCTCCGCTTGTTTTTTGTTTGCTGAAGCTAACAATAAATACAAAAAAAAAGGAGGTGGTCCGCAGCAGTTGTCGAGTGCTTCGGCATAATTACGCACAAAAAAAAAAAAGGAATTTACAATAATTTTTAATTAACAAAGCTCGGGCAATGCAACAACTCAAGCAGAAGACATAAGAGTCCTGTTTATAATTGCGCTTAATGCAAATGCAAAGGTGAAAATTCCAGCATGAAAATTCACTTGAGCGCAACAGAAAAATCCAATTAAACTAAATACGACGAAAATGTAGCAAAATATTTAATAAAAGTGCAAGCAGCTGGCACCTGCTCTTTGGCTGGTGGCCACTTGAGAAAGCAATTGTCAAGTTGAATACAGCAGCAGCAGCAGGGATGCAGGATGCCCGCCCCTCACTAATTTTATCTATTTCTTGCACTTTGGGCCAAAAAGCAATTGTCTTAGACAACGTTTCATCATCAGCATTGCCATCGCCATCATCATCATCATCCGGTGAAGACGGAAGAACCTGCCTTCGAGTGGGAAATGCACACACACACACACACACACACACTCACACAACATCGCAGGCGGAGGTAATCCTCGACTCCTCCTTCTCCCATTTAGCAAAAGCATACTTGAGCTTCAGCTTGTTGAAAATCAATTTCTTGCATCATTGTTTGCCAAGTGAAGTGCACTGGAAAATTTTCTGCTGCTTCTTCTTTTACTTCTTCTTGTTCTAGCCAAAGCTATTTCCCCCATTTGAAAATCAACGTCATATTGATGCATCCCCACAGAGTCAAGCCAAATGAAAGCAATTAAGCTGTTCAAGCTGCTTCTCGGTTTCAAGAAATACAAAAAAAAAAAAAAAGAAGAAGTAAAATGCATTTTCGTTAGCTGATTAAGGAGCCAATTGCCACACACACCCAATCACAAAGCAGTGGCTTGGAGGTGGAGGGTCAAACAGTATACTTCACTCTAACGAATCATAATGAACGAATAATATGCCAAAAATTTGCACTCCGAAAATAAACCATCCGAAATTGAAATGTTCGAGATTGAATTTAAACCGTTTGTATTGAAAATTTCAAGATGGGGTAATTGTCTAGAGCAAAAATTTCCAAATATAATTCCATCGATGGACCGCGAACTATGAAGAACTATCATGCAAAAATTGGAGGCGGACTTCCATGGACTATTTTTAAATGTATTTTGAAATTCACTATTTTTGCACCAAATTTATGCATGTGCTTTTCGTCAAAGGTCAAACCCAAATAATGATATTTTTCGGCCATAATGGGGCATTGTGCCTTTAACATCCCGCCAGAGCATCTTAATATTTTGACTGTGGGCATTAGTTTCTGGATCCACGAAATTTTTCGAGTGGCTTACAGTTTGATGGACATACCCCTCCAGCAATCGGACATGATTGTTGTCCCGTCAGCTACGTGATTTTTAACGATTTCCAGAAGAGTCTCTTTGGAGCGGTCACGAAAAATTCTCCAGACAGTCGATTGACTCCTCCGAATATCGACCACAATTGTACTTGCGTTTACCCACTTTGGCCGTCGATCTCAACAATGTAGGAATTAATCTACTTAAAAGGAGAAAATAGAATATGACTAGGTCTTTTTCTCGTCGATGTTACACTCAAGAATAATAATAATCTAACAACATTTAATAACAATAAATTGTTACAATTATTATATTTATTAACACTTTGTCTAGCTAACAATATTAAAGAACAAATTTGGCAAAAACTTAATGAAACTAAAACCATAAGATACCATAGCACAACCTGCCAATTTTATGAAATTCTAGTTCAATAATCAAAAAATTATTTATTATTTTGGATGCAGTCCCCGTTCTAACAAAAAATACCCAAATTGTTCCATTCAATATATGTTTTTGAAATAACATTAAACCAGTATTAAAAATATTAAAAAAATGCTCCCCCCAGGAAATTTTAGCGCAAATTTTCGCGATATCTGACTTCAGATTGGGGTGCTCAATTTTGAAACATTATATAATTTGTTCCAGAGCTTTTGAGCAAAAATCGTGTCCATGTGTTCTAATTCCTTGCAACGAAAATCGATAGCCATAGGAGGCTTCTTCCTCTCTTTCTCTAAAAAAAAAACTTATTGTAAGGTTACTGTGATCATAACTTGATATTTAATATAAATAAATAATATAAAAAATAATATTAAAACAATAATTTCTAAACTTAATATTGAAAGAAACCAATTTTTATGATGTGAAACAGATACAAAACGAAAGAACTAAATAAAACTTCCCAAAATTATAGGTAGAGCTTGCTTTATAAAATTATAATCATTAGTTTAAATAGTTTGAATAAAAGCATTGGTTTGTAAAGTACAAAAACCGCTACGTCACTTTGATAAATGATCTTTCCAAATTGCTTTCTTGATATTTTAGAATAAGGCGGGCCTCATTCTGCTATTATTTTTCCCCAAATACAACTCACAATTTGCCAGTAATTTAGCACAATTTTATTTTTACTTTCATGAACATCAAAAGATTCTTTTAGATAAGTAGCATTAGTTATTTTTTATTTTGTGTAGACTGCTTTAGCTTCAAGAAATATTTAATGTTATCAATTAAGCTGCAAGATTTATCTTTTTATTTTTTTCTAAGATTGTTAATAATTTTATCTATTTTTATTGATAAAATTGTCTTTAAAAATTTATTATAAATAATGCAATAGAATTTGCACTGTTCCTCTCCAGTCTGTTCTTCCAAATGGTTGACTGAGGGGACCTCTTTCCCTCACGATCATAACGGATACGAGGTTTCGCGTTGTTGATCAAAGCCGAAACAATATAAGTATCTTCTGAAGCACCCATGACCAGAAGCTCTGAATTTGGGTAAGCCAATGGTAACTTCCCCCTGCTTCCTCCCTAGCCAGTTCTTTATTTGGGAGATGAGGCGATAGCTCCACCGACCCTTCGACGACGTATCCCATTTGATTTGCCATTGCCTAATGCTTTTGCTCCTAGCATCATTTTGTGTCTTACCCTAGGCTTACTGCACAGTACAGAGATATTTGGGATTAAATCAATCCCAAACGTTGTCAGAAGTCGTTCGATCCCGATTTTTCTCATTCCAAGTACGAACAGGATTGACTTGATCTCGGATTTTTCCTTCCCGGAATTCTTGTCTTGATTCCGACTTTATCTCACATGGGATTGATTCAGGAATTTTTGACTTTCAAGTACGGATTCGAGATTAACATTAGCCTTTTCGGATTGATACACACTTTTTAGGATAGTTTCAAGCCTTTCAAGCTCTTTCTAGTTCGACTCGAGCTTGAAATTTCAATCTCGTCATATTTTTTCTGTGTAGGAGCAGCCTTGGTTTTAGCGAGTAGCTCTAAGGAACCATTCCTGGATCATGGTAAGGAAACCGCTACAAACGCGCAGCCGGTACGTAGCGCGAATGCTTCTACTGTCGCCCGCCCTATGGTCAGCAAAAATTCTGTTGAGCGTACCACATCCTCACAGCAAAGAGGTTGGTAACAAAAGGTGCTCGCGATGGTGAGTCGCTTCTGTTTCGAAGCATGACTCCGAGGTACCGAATTTCTCTCTTTGATGTTATTATTTCTGTGCCTACCATAATTTTCGCCGTCTCTAAGATCTTTCTGCTGCTTGCAAGGACAGCTTCCGTCTTGTGAGCGGCTAAGTCAAGGCCAACATGGTCAAGCCACCGGATAATGATTCCAATTGCCTGTTTACACTTACTGTCCGCTGTAGTAATCTGCTTTGCCACTACCACTATCGCCACGTCGTCTGCAAAACCAACTATGTGTGTGTTTGCTGGGAGTGCTAGTCTTAAGATGCCATCGTACGTGCGATTCCACAGAAGCGGACCCAGGACTCAGCCCTGGGGTGCCCCTGCTGAGATAGCATGAGTTTCAGTGCCATTATCGGACTCGTATTTGAGCTGTCAAAGTAGCTCCTGATTATTGTGAGAAGGTAAGCGGGGACACCAAATTCGCTCAGCGCACTCAATACTTTATCCCAGGATAAGGCAGTATTTCTTTCTTTCTCCTTTCCAGCGCGTGCCCTCAATAGCCTCAGATGCGATTCTAGCCATTTTGGAAATGAAATCTGTAGTTGACCTCGCTTTTCGAAAGCCAAACTGGTTTGGTGAGAGACCACCTCCGAGGTCGATTGCTGCTTCGAACTTCTGACTGATTAACTTTTCGAATTGTTTTCCCAAGGTGTCGATTAGACAGAAGATGTCCTATCAGGAGGCTTGTCCGGTTTTGGTATAAATACCAGTTTTTGCAGCTTCCTCATGCTTGTGAAGATGCTTTCGCTTAGACATTGGGTAATTGAATTCGCAAATACTTTCGGTCTAAGGGCAATCGCAAATTTTAGCACAGATTTTGGAACTGGCCTTAAAGGTTTCGTCTTAGCAAATTAGCCACCTCATTGATCAGCTCTATTGCAGTAGACAGGGTGGTTTCTAGATGGCGTAGCTAGAATTGAGTGCAGGACATCCTCTCTTTGGAAAAAACGCGCCTCCACTATCTCCTTTAGCGAGTCACGGTCTGTCGGTGTTGTTTGCTTGTTTGCACCAACTACCACCAACTGCAAGTGTGTATGCGTGCTTCTAACGCAACAGCAACAAAAAAGACACTTTAAGCTGACACTTAACTCGTTTTGTTCAGTTGCTTATGCTCAGATGTTGAGAGCCGAACGAAATTATCCATTTCAAGCTGTTGTCGTAAGACAGCTTCATGTGTTTCTCGAGAACCATGAAAATGAAACAAAAATAAGTGAAGTTTAGTAAGTGAGCAAGTCTTTATAATTTGTACCAGTTAACTAAACTAAATCCACAAAAGTACGTTAATTTTTCTCAGTGTACAAAATTACATTTATATTCTATGTTCGATTTCAAAGACCATGTTTGAGGTGCTGGAAGTGATGTATAATTTGACTTTGTTTTAAAGCTTGTACTTATTGTATTTGTTTCAATGCAAAAAGCAAATTCTTAAATGTCAACAGGAAATTGAGGAATGAATCAAACTCTGAGTTATGCTTGTCAAAAAATATGTTTAAGAAAATGTAAATTTTTAAGTACTTATGTTTCATGATTAAATTCCAGAATATGGCGAAATCTGCATTGTGCATATTTTGCCTACTTGGGTGGTTGAATGACGGCATGCTGAGATGCGGTTCATTTGGTTAATGCACCATACCTGAGCCTATTATTCACGACTGCATTGTGTAATGGCAAGGGTATGTGTGTGTGTATGAATGAGGGAGAATGTAGTGAATGTAGTATATATGTATATGTGTATGAGCGAGTATAAAGCTGTCTTTTGTTGGTATCAGGAGGGTTATTGTCTATCTATTAAGGACGCAAAGGCAATTAACGTGCGCCGAAAATGTAATCTATCCAAGAGGCTATGGAAGCATTAAAGCAGAGGTCGGCAATGGGAGCAGGAGCTAAAAGCAGTTGTAAGGCTCTTTGTTCTAGCAAATGAATAAAAGCAAAGAAGATCAGCTTTTAAAAGCTCTCTACCAGTTGCCAGTGGCAACTTAACTGCTTCTATTGCCGACCCCTTTAAAGTGTATAAAGAATTGCTAAATCAACCTATTTTTATTTCAAAATTTACATATTTCAAATACTACCCACACTTTGTGTGTTTCCAGCGAAATCAAATTAAAACAAACATTTTTGTTTTGAAATTTTAGTTTATTTTTCTAATGAATTTTTAAATAACATGGCCGCAAAAACCCCGAAAAATGAATTTACATAATTGACATGCATCGTCGTCGTCGTCGTAGTCGTCGGCCGGCCGCAGTGTTTTAATTTATTTTTACATAAGTTTATGCGAATGTGTCTGGTTGGTTCCATTTTGTGGCCAGCTAATTTTAGGCGGATAACTATTATTTGCATAAATAAAAACTTTTAGACTGGGAATATTCGAGTGGCTTTGCCAGAGACCACAACTAAACGTATTAAGCCATCAAGTATTTAATTTTCCAAAAAATGTAGAGAAAAAAAAACACTCAGTTGAGAGAGAACAGTCATGCATTTAATTTGCTTAAATATTTGTCTGCTCTTAGTTCTACTATTTCTATTAGCAATGGCAGCTGAAGGACGCTCCGTACTGGTAGAGGCCAAAGGATGTCGACAGAATTATGTTTATATGTGCAGAAAACCTCATCAACAAATCAAACCCTGTCCCTGCCGACACTGGAAGAAGGGTAATGAAAATTGAGTGCTTAACAAAAGAAAATGTATGCAAATGAAGAAAGACATTTAAATTTAATTAAATATTATTGTACAAAATGCATATATGCATATTTTTGATTCAATTATTTTATAATCCCATTCCTCGTGCTCATTTTTGTATGACTTGCATTTGAAACTCGGATATGTTTACCAGGAATTTTGTTCAAAAAATATCTGAAGAAACTGTTGATCAAGTGTCACTCAGCCCGAAAAAGGAAAACCGAAAAAAGGTCTGATCCCATCAGAACAATGGCTTAATGAATGTTATGGACAGTCAGAAGCAGGATGAACCGGTTGGTCTTTCTCTCAATGCCCAATGAAAGAGAAGAATTGCTTCCTTTTAGAAGAGCATTCAAATTGTCTACCATTTAATTAACATTCTGTTTGAAAAACCAAACATAACAGAACCCTGTCTTAGTATACCAAAATGGTCGACAACGTTTGACACGACTGAGTTAATTTTAAACGAACAAAATTGCGGCGACTCTGCCTGGCGCCACCATGGTCACACCATTAGAGTGAAATTCTTCTCATCTCCAGGAGATGAGGTGTGTGTCGAACTTCCCCGCTGGCGGAAAAGCCAAGGGGGCTGAAAACAGGGGCCCACAAAATAAGGTAAACTTATTAAAGGGAACAAGAAATTAGTAGTAGGTGAGAAGGGGTGACCGAATTTTCCTTCAAGAAATTTACTAGAATACCTTATTCGAAAAGGCCCAAAAGAAGATTCAAAATGCACACCACCCACAACAACCGAGATAGTTCTAGTGGACAATTGTTAGACTCTGTAGCCAAATATATTAAGTTTGTGCAAAAGTGTCCGTCTGTCAGGAACAAACAGATCTCAGAGATGGTAAAAGATAGAGGTTTGACCATGTACTGGAACGAGATAGTTTTTCGCATATTGCAGGGCAAAATAGAAAATAAAGTCGTATCTCCTTCAGGTATCATTTTAGTATTGGACCTTCCAACCTGGACATATTTAGGATCGGTTCGTTATCGATCCGCCGAAGTAATTTTAACGATCGAACGATATTCGAGTTATATGGAAAACAAACAATTATGGGCATGGACATGGAAATCTTCATCGAACCGTTCACGCTGCGCGGACACAAGCACATGTATATCTGCCAAGGTCTGCACGCAGCTTCTTGAGTTTTTTTCGCCCAAGTCAAACAGCAACCCAACAGAACACACTTCTCAGGTCGGGACATTCCTGGTTCAGCGTCCACGGCCCTGTTCAACTTCGACAGCTGCAACATCGGTCGTCCCTCATCGAGCAACTTGCATGCGCATCGTTTCGTACAAACTTGTACAGCTGGAAACTTCTTCGCTGTCATAACTGGATCGGAGAAGCCGGCACAACGAGGAGAGCTCCATTTGGCAGATATAGGGGTGGACGGGGATCTCATTTTAAGGCGTGTCCGTATGGGTGGTGCCTCCCTATTGGCGTTGTGTGGGCCAGCAAGGTATCTCTATATCTGCTGGTCTGCCGGCTATCGCGAGCGAACTGTTAGAACGCCGAGGTCTTTGTAGATGGTGGTGTTCCGCACGTCCCAGGGAGCATCGAGAATTCTGGTAAGATCTTGGGTTTGCATCGTTTCGACCCCTTTGATGGAGTGTCGTAGGCTGTAACCCTTGATTATCAATATCTTGGCGCGTAGCGAAAGCCCTGATCTCGCTCTAAGGAGCCAGTCCAATTTGTTAGCCTTGGCATATATGAAAGCCACAACTCGCTTAATGTGGTCAGACCAAGTAAGTCACCTATCCAGTGTTATGTCCAGGTAGGGACTTGACAGACTGCTTATGTTTAATGACTGAGTCGTTCAGCTAAAGCCTTGGTATGTTGCCTCTCTTTTTTGTGAAGGTGCAGTGCTGGCTTCTTTTTCGGATGTACCGCAATGTTCTAACGGGATGCCCAAGCACTAAAGCCGTCCAAAAAGGATTGCTCTACTGATGATGGGGCCGTAAGCCAGAAAGGCTGTGTTATCAGCATAGGTGGCTAAGTGAGTTTTGGTCGTCTGGAACCGGCAAGTCCGCGGTGAACAGGGTATATAGAACTGGTCCAAGTACACTTCCTTGGTGTACTCCAGCTCCAACGCGGCGGATACTCGAGAGTTCGTCCCTCAGCTGGACTATGAAGCAGCGTCCTTCGCGAAAGGAAAGCAGCAAAACAAACTAAAAAGCAGGCCGTCGTCCCAAACGCGATCAATAGCCTGTCTAACGTCCAGGAAGACAGCAGAGCAGTAAGTGTCTTGCTCCATAGTCTACAGAATGTGGTTGACAACCCTGTGTACTTGCTCGGGGGCTCCATGGACACTGCATACAAAAATATTCTCTCGAATATTTTAGAGAATGTAGGCAGCAGACTTATTTAGCGGTAGGAATCAGGAGTAGGGCCAGACTCCTTACCCTTTTTTTTGGACCATAACAATTACTGCGCGTTTCCATTGGAAGGGGACGTAGCCGAGTCGGTTCATCGCGCTGAACAGCATGGCTAAAAACAGGACACCCTTCTCTGGAAAAGCTTTAACTACACTGCCATCAACCCCGTTATAACCAGGGGCTTTGGTTGGTTTCAGTTGTTTGATTTGCAGACGGATTTCATCGAAAGAGATGGGTCTCATGGGAGATATGGGCCAAGGTTCAGCCGCCACAAAAGCTTTCGATGCAGTAGAGTGATTTTTAACCCATTTGTTTTTCGCCAAGGCAGTGTCAAAGGGCTGGAACCTATCCTCCAGGGGGTTAAAGCCCCCGCTTGAATATCTATTTTCATGCCAAATTCTAGACTAAGGAAAGCGAACAAAAGAAAATCTTCTAAGACCCCTCTGAAACAATCCTGACTACGCCACTGCTCCAGGTTACTGGCAAAAGCTTTAGATCGATCCTATGGGTGCTTAGCTCATGTTCCTTCAGGATTCCTGACTGAAAACTTGGTTGCGCCGCCTTTTACCTCTTGGTGAGCCTCCAAGTCGCAAACTTGGAATCTCCTCAAGGAGCTTGTCAGTGGTTTCCTTGCTGATTATAGGTAGGAATGTTTGAACCGATTTGCTATCCTCCTATACAAGCGATTAATGGCAGTGGTAAGGGAAAGTTCATTCCCTCCTTAGGCGTTTTTAAACGGAATTAGTTCCTTGGCGGGCGGAGTCAGTACTATGTTTCCGCAAATTGTGAGAGTAGAAAGTGGGTTCACAGGGAGAGCGATAGTAGCAGCAGTTTTGATCTTACTCATAAACATCTGACTGGCTTACGGACTGTCTCGGTGACCGAGCTCGGGAGGGGGCTCTCCCAATCATTGGCCAACTAAAGGAGACCATAGAATGGCTAACCAGAATTGCATGGAAATGCGACAATTTAGGGAAGAGCTAAGATTTTGTTGTCCTCCTCTATACCCGCCCTACCATGCAGAACCTTGTGAAATTATATGGCTCTGTCCAAATCGAGACGCGAGTAAACTTTCTATGGATGCCCTATAATGATTATTTATTCCGTTTCTTTTATACTAATCCTCTTAAATCTAAATTCGTTATAGAAATTTAGTAGAGATATCCAAACAATATCATAGTAGTACAGGAATGAAATAGCAGAAGGCTTTTGGTCAAACTACGAGTGGGCATTCTGAACTCACGAAAGCTGCTAGAGATAATACAAGTTGGAGTACCCCAACATATTTGTACAAGAGTACTTGAGCCGTTAAGCGGCAGACCTAAGAGCCATGGTTCAAAACTGCTTTTGCGGATTTATCATTTGGACTTACTTAGGGTCGGCTATGCCGTACTTACAGCAGCGTCCATCGGTGTCAGCAGGCCTGTTGTTCGTGGAAGCTGTCGTGGGAAAAAAAGGCAAAAACAAAACTCTCAGGTTCGACCTAGGAAAACACAAGTTTTAGATAAAATACTCCACTAGCAGGGATATCAAAATGCACAAAATTCAACAAACTATTTCCGATACTAGGGTACAGTGATCCTTCACTTAATCCGAGGTAAACGTGGCCGGTTACGAAGTGTTTATACGGCGACGCGTCTTGATGGTGAGCTCTATTTGGGCTGCTCGCGACCAAATGTAGGAGCAGCAGCGAAAGATTTATTGCTGCTGGGTTAGGGAAGCAGCGTACTGGGGACAGGTATTGAAGCCAAGGCTAAGTTAGCGCACCTGGCAGCAGCCACAGCATCACGCCCACTTGCAGGCGGTGCTGATGAAAATATCGAATGATCTAGCTAGGGCCAAGTCCAAACCCAGAGAACCCAAGGAATAGGTACCACTGGCAGAAACCCAGGAACAAGCCCTGAACTGAGACACTCTCGGTCTGGCACAGGCGACAACAGCGCTTCGGTTGGTTATGAACGAATGGGCCATTGCTTAGATGTTCCCTGCGCTGCCGGACTAAGTGCCGGAGCACACACTAGTGCAATCCCTTCAATGCAACACTGGATAAGACAAGTTTTTATCCCATACCTGAAGTTGACGTTACGCCTGGTGACAATTTTAATTGTTGGTTCTGGCAAGGACAAAAGTTGGCCAACCATCTATGTATTGGCGCAAGACGATCGTGAACAGGTCCTGGATGGCGGATGGCCAACACTTATGGCTTGAATCACGTTGAAAAATGTTTATTTCTGATCAGCCAAATATTGAGCGTCAGTTCGGGTTTTCGGTATCAGCAAAAGTGAAGGCGGCAAAAGAAGAAAGAAGAAAGGGCGAAGTCACGTATGACAGTGACATAGGCCTGGGAAGGCGTGACAAGGGCTGCCAACTCGATATTCGGTGACGAGACGCGTATGAGGCCTTGAAATGAGATAGCGGCGCCTGCTGTGATATTTGTCGGAGTTCGATTATGCTTCAAAGAGGTCTGATTTGGTGATATCGCAAGATTTAAATTCAAACAATTCAACTAGAATAAAAACAAGATTTTCGCTTTCTCTCAATAATCATCGGATTGGTCCTCGCCTCTTGGTCAGGTTATTAATCAGCATGATTGGAGTTTCGTATTGATTTTTAGCTTAGAATACACTTGCAATTTCGTCATATAACAACCGCTTTTTACGAGCTTTAGCAAATAAAAATGACCTTCAAAAATAAATTGCAAAAATTTCTTTCCTATCAAATGCCTACAAATCTCTTAAACATGAAAATAAATAATAATAAAAAAAAAAAACTATTTCTTAAGCCTTGCTGCTCATTTTGCTAAGCGTAATCGAAAAATATGATTGCTGTTCAAGTTTAAAACCTATTTTCTGTGTTTTGTTGTTGGTTATCCTGCTACTTTCTGCAGTCGTAAAAATTTTTTTGCTTTGTTGCAAAATGAACTTTTTTTTTTTTTGCCTCCTGTGAAATAGAAATTGGTTTCTGGTCAAACACAAACACTGGACAACACCCACCCACAGCAGACGGAGGAACGAACCGGAAAAAAAATACAACAAAAAATGGAAATTAAGTTGCCAGAGGTTGCCTGAATAAATGTACGAAATCAGCATAATGTAATGGAAACAATTTTTATGACAACAGACCAAAGAAACCAAACGAAACGAAATGACCATCTTCTGGCATCGGCAGGACTCAGCGTAAAACTGACAAATTAGCATTTTTTCCATTTTGTGCGAGCGACCAACTAAATATTTGCTTGGCCACCGCCGCCAGTGCCAGCCAAAAAAAAAAAAAAAAAAAATAGAAATAGAAATAGTTGAGCTCTCTGAGCTGAGTTATTTTTGCAGCTGACCTAATTTTATAATGGAAACTTTGCGATAAAAAGACCAGAGATAAATAGCCAAGTTGGCCTCTGGTCCTGTGTGTGGCCAAAAGGAATTGAGAGCAGCAAAAGCAACTCTCAGACTGACAAATAAATCTCTTTTGTGTTGGGACCTGAATTTAATTTCCACATGCGCTCATGAATAATTTTCAAATTTTGCCCAAAAATTTTCTGTAGTGAAACGTAAAACGTATTTCCGTTGACATTCGCTTAGTCCTTTTCTTAGTCCTGGGGCATACAAAAAGTTATGTCAGTCCAGATATACAGACATGTGCCAGCCTGCCAGCACTCGGTGAGATTTTGAATATTTCCCCCCACCCAACTCATAAATTACTTGAATTTTATATATTATATCTTTAATGGCTCTTGGAGTCCATTTTATAAAATTATTTAAATTTTGTGCAGCCATAAAAATGCCTCTTTAATTAATGTTAATGTCATATAAGCAGGGACACAGAGAGCAACAACAATGACACACACACAAACTCACACATTAACATAATGTAAGTACAGTTTTGCTTGTGCGAGTGGGATATGTTTAATGGCCACCGAATGTAATGGTGAAAAATGCATAAATATAATGAAAACGAACTGTAACGTACTTTTTCAATTTGCAAACAAATTTAACAGTTCTTTATTGTCTTGGAAATTGTTCAGTTATAAAATCGTTGCATATCTTTAGGCTTGAAGTCAATTTTGTAAGCTTAGATAAATCGATCAAATATCACCTGTACTCAAAATGATAAATGTATCTTCGCTTAAAAACTTCGTAGAAATGTTTGAATAGTTTATTTTAAAGCTAAGAAAATGCACTTAACGCTTTTATTAAAAAGAGTCTACGAAAAAGTATCAGGGCAATTAGTGTTTAATAGCCTTTCCCATGTTAATTAACAGAGCATTAACATTAATGTGACCATTTCAACATTATGTGAGGTAAAAACGCATGTGGATATTCAAGATTTTTTATTTGAGGAGGCGGGAGGGTTAAAATTTGGAAATAAACTTTGATCTGCGTAGGGACAACAGGAGTCTACATACAAAATTTAGTGGCTCTAGCTCTCTTAGTCTCCGGAAATCTAGGTGTTCACAGACCGACGGACAGACGGTCAGACGGACATGGCTATATCGACTCGGCTGTTGATGCTGATCAAGAATATGCTGCTGCGGGCCAAAAGAAGTCACCTGCCAAAAAGAAGACTTCTTTGACCCACCCTATAGAATATATAATATTTACCTCTTTATATTTTTGGCGGCTATTTGTAAAATAACAGCATCTTCCACAGGGTGATCTCTTTTGGCCTGGTGACTCTTTTGGCCCACCTTATATATACTTTATGGGGTCGGAGATGTCACATACATTTGCACCACTTCAGTACACCTTTACTTTTTACTTATTTTTATATTTCTTTTGCTAACCAATTGTTTTAAACACGAGGGCGGTCCCAGAAATAGCCGACCTAATCACTAAAACACAAAAATTGATCATTTTTTTTATTTTTCACCATAGGATCTTTTTGAAGTCGATACACTTTTTCCAGCGATGTTCAATAGCTTCGATACTTTTTTTAATAAGAACTGTGAATTTTCAAAATAGGTATTAACTCTCGGACTCCACCTCTTCATTGTTGCCAAATCTTTTCCTCCAATGTATTTTTTTTAAGTTTGAAATTAAGAAATAATCAGAGGGAGCTAAGTCTGGCGAATAAGGGGCGTGAGGTAGCAATTCAAATTTTAATTCAATACTTTTAGCCATTGCAACGGCAGAGAGTGAACCGGCGCATTGTCATTATGGAACAGCGAACGCGTTACTCATCTTGCGCATAACTTTTTCATGTCCAATTTTTCGGTCAATATGCGATGTACACACTTTTTGAAATGCTAACACTTCAAGCTAACTCACGAACTTTCAATCGCCGGTCACTAAATACACATTTTTTTAATTTTGGCCACCATTTCCTGTTTGGTCACCTCATTTGGACGCCCATTACGATGTTCATCCTCGCAGCTCAAACGACCTCGCTTAAACTCAGCCACCCAATATTTTATTAGTGTAAAGGAGGAAGCAAATTACGTAAGGTAAAACTAGCTCCTTTTTCACACAGATTGGGCTACGACCTTTTATAAAAGGTATTGTATCACATAACGATAACCAATTTTGACCATGTTTGCAAATGAATAACAAGCGTTCTCCATTAAAATCGACCAAAACTGTGCAAGGTAAAGGCACCAAGGTAAAAACATTAGCTTTTAATAGTCGGTACTTGTTTTTTTTAAATATTTTTTGTGAACATTTTCCATTACTAATGCTTGGTCGGCCATTTGTGGGACGGCCCTCGTAAGAACACCGCCTGACTTAAGCCCAACAAGTGACATGATCGCTCATCTGAGTTTTCGTTAGCCTATGCGAGTGTCAAAAACTCAGCCGAGCAATCCTCGGACTGGCATTTACAGACGTCTCAGAAGCAGAAGCAGAATCAGGCAACCCACCAGCTGTGCGGTGAGGTCAATTAAACTGTCCATTTCAACCTGACTGTCAGCTGAGTAGGTCAGATGGTAACTCAGACGCCTGATTATATGGGCTGACATATACTCAGATCGAAGACAGCTCAGATCAGGTCATATGTAAATTGGGCCTTAGTTGGTAGGATCCGCAAAAGTATATTTAGGGTCATTTTTCGGTCATTCCCGGAAAATACATAATGTCCGAAGAAGAGACGGCTTGAATGAAATTTTACGAGTTATACAGTTTTTTTTCTCTCTATATTTCCTTATTTTAAAATTAAAAATGCGTTCAGCTAAATGCTATTTGTTCGATCGCAAAATCGCCTTGTTTTGAGTTTTCAGTAGCTATCCGATGGGCTTGACGACCTACATGTTGCATTTTCTTGAGCGTCGCTTGCGACGAAGATTATTGATCCTTCTTTCACAAAACGACCTTTTCTTTTTGAGGTTTTAGACTTTAGTATTCGAGAATATTTTAGAAAATCGGAAAATAACAATGTTAGAATGTTTAAATTTTATTTCTTTCAAACCTTTAACAGTTGGAGGGACTCCCTTCTATCTACGCCATGTTTTTCGACCATGAAAGGACAGGTAAATAATCACCTGACTATTTCCGGTTAACAAATCTGTTCAGTCATTTATGCGTGGTTGGGAAACAAACATACAAACTTTCTCATATATAATGTTTGCATTGATTGTGTAAATTACTAAAAGGTGTAGGCCGAAAAGTGCGATACCAAGTAGTACTACCTTTGAAACTTAGAAAATAGTTCAATATTAAATAGACTCAATAAATTTACAGGGTTGTCCCCGAAATCTCTAAAGATTTTCGTTTATACGGTTTCATTTCGAACTTAAACTGATTAAATTTATGTTTGAAGTGTTTTTTAATTAGCCGTTCACGTTTGTAGACTCGAAATATGAAATATTTAGGGTATTCATGACCCCCTGTTGAGCTGCGGAAAAGTTGAAATGAGGAATTTTTGACAGTTTAACAACAACAAAATACACTAGCCCGAAATTCCACAACTAAGCAGCCCTGCCCAATTACTAGTTGAGCACTATTTTTCTCTGGTTGAAATGAAAACGTCCAGTGTTGGTAAACAATACAAAAAGTGCTGCTCATTTCTTTCCGTATTGCCGGCAGTGGTGTAGAGGTCAAGGCTTTTAACTAAAAGGCAGCAAGACCTAGAAGTGTTAGAGTTCTATCTCAGTAAGGCATAGAAAACTTATTTTGGTTAATTTTTAAAGATTGGAAAACGGGAAGCGGCGAAAAAAGCCCAGAGAAAAAGTTAAGAAAAGCCGGGAAACACAAAGTACGTTTAAATAACATCAATCCTCCAATTATAATATCACTCATCCATTTTCAGATTTAGCAAACTGCGCATTGCAAATTGAATAAAGAACATAGAGATTTGTTCTCTTCATGGTATTCCTTAAGCCTTCTCTGCAAGTTATATCTCTCTTAAGTATAATAATCAATGTGTGAACACCAGAGAACTGCAACGAGCCGTCACGAGTACACTCGCTCAGCGCTCACGGTTAGCCTCGAGTGATGCCCGTACATAGCCCGGAGTTGACTCAGAGCGAGTCGTCGCAAAATCTAAGTTCTGCTGCGAAGCGCGTCATGAGTAAAGCTCGCTCAGTACAATACTCTGATGACTCGTAGCTTTAGCCGCGAGTCACCGGGAGTACCTGTTGTCGGAGTCAAACATCTGCTGCGAGCTGTTACGATCAACGCTTGTGCACAATCGTCACAAGCACACAAAAAACAACACCTTGTGAGAGCAAAAGATTGAGCATGATAGCCTTTTTTTGCATTTGTTTTTTGCATACGCTTGCACTTTCCTTCTTACGGCATGTTGCTGTTTATAGTTTTCAACAACAATTGCATAAGAGGCTTGTCGAAGCTCGCCGTCAACAAGCCGAGTAAGTGCGAGTAAATTTTGCTGCGAGTGCGAGTAAGCACGAGTGTAGCTCGAAAAGGCTTGCCCAATGCTGGCAAATGGCTTGTTATGACTCGTGCTACGAAAAGCTTAAGCGAGCTTGTTCATATTATTACTCGTGCGAAGCAAAGAGCTACCTCGCGCT
Source organism: Lordiphosa collinella (assembly GCA_018904265.1). Lineage (NCBI taxonomy): Eukaryota > Metazoa > Arthropoda > Insecta > Diptera > Drosophilidae > Lordiphosa > Lordiphosa collinella. The sequence goes on along the minus strand of JAEIFV010000906.1, from coordinate 77,657 downwards.
GACCCAATGTGCTTGCGATCATTTCGAGTGTGTCGAACCAAGGCGGCGAGCCCAACCAAGCCAAGTAAACGGCCGAGTGTGATCGAACATTAGAGGCTTGTCGCAGGACTCTCAAGATTTTCGGAAGCTTCATGCCAGAGGAGGTACCCGAGTCTCCGTAGTAGCACCAGTTTTTTATTGGTTTATCTTGAAACTATTTTAAATACTAATTGGGTCTATTTATTGCTTTGCTATTTTAATACTAATTTAATCGAATTTGCAGCAACAATCAACTAAAATTTTTACAAAAATGGGTTGCTAACCATTGAAAATTCTTAAAATTCCTCAATTCAACTTGTCCGCAGCTCAACAGGGGGTCGTAAATACTCTAATTGATTTTATGAGTTTGGATTTTTGATTTGATCTCTTTGATACCCCTGTCCAAAGGCGTATTTAGCATCGATACCAAATCAATTATAAACTTTACAGATTCGTGGCAAGAAAGAATAAAAATTTTTAGGTCAAGCAAAGCTCGTAAATAACAGTCAACACGTACTCTCAATGTGGACTGAAAAAAAACTAAATTATTTTCAGCCTTAAAACACAAACAGAACAAAAAGTGTTACCTGTCCCCCTTTGTCTCATGGTGTAACTTACAAAGTGTTTTTGCGGTGATACCAAATTTTACTTGTTTTTTTTTCTGAAATAAATATTCTTTGATTTTCCATTGGTTCCACATTTCGCCCATAAGCCTCCGGTACATGTAATGCTTACACATTGAATTTGCGGTCAGCCGCACGTTTTTATGCCATGGTCAAAATGCAAAATGTGCGCCATCATGCTGGGCACCGCCGAATTGCCTGCTACAGCTACTCCCCCTACTCCTATGCTCTCCCACCTTCCACTCCTCTGCCACCAGGTCGTAATTAGCAGCGGAGTACAACACTCACCCGGCGATAATTAATGACATTGGTCACGTTGGTTTCATGTCGATTTCATTTCATGACACGGCCGCAGGCAGGTTCCCCCTTGCTACTGCTCCTGCTGCTGCTGCTGCTGTTGCCGGCGCGGTGATTGCTTCTCGTGCTCTTACGCAGCTGGGCTAGCTACTCGTCCCCCCCGCGTAAAACCGGTGACGGTCGCGTGGTGTTTTTATGGAAACGCCACTGGCTCACATCAGAAGAGTGTAGCCCATAGGAACGACGGTCGAAAACTGCGGAGAAAACTTGTGAAATTATCATTGGCATACACTTAAATCTATATATTTTTACACAATTCTACAAGATTGGTCGAAATCGGATGACTATAGCTATAGCTCCCATAGGAACGATCGGTCGAAAACTAGTTCTGGTGAGAAAACTTTTTTGTTTTTAGTGGAAACGTCCTTATCTTGGCTACACTTAATCTTTATCTTTTACACAATTCTACAAAGATTGGTCGAAATCGGATGACTATACCTATAGCTCCCATAGGAACGATCGGTCGAAAAACTAGTTCTAGTGAGAAAACTTTTGTTTTTAGTGAAACGTCCTTATCATTGGCATACACTTATTCTATATACTTTTACACAATTCTACAAAGATTGGTCGAAATCGGATGACTATAGCATATAGCTCCCATAGGAACGATCGGTCGAAAAACTAGTTCTAGTGAGAAAACTTTTGTTTTAATGGAAACGTCCTTATCATTGGCATACACTTAATCTATATACTTTCACACAATTCTTCAAAGATTGGTCGAAATCGGATGACTTTCCTAGGTTGGAAACGGATGACTATAGCTATGCCCCATAGGAACGATCGGTCGAAAAACTAGTTCTTAGTGAGAAAACTTTTTGTTTTTAATGAAACGTCCTTATCTTGGCTACACTTATTCTATCTTCTTTTCACAATCACAAGATTGGTCGAAATCGGATGACTATAGCATATAGCTCCCATAGGAACGATCGGTCGAAAAACTAGTTCTAGTGAGAAAACTTTTTTTAATGAAACGCCTTATCTTGGCTACACTTAATCTTTATTTTTCATTCTCAAAGATTGGTCGAAATCGGATGACTATAGCATTATGCTCCCATAGGAACGATCGGTCGAAAAACTAGTTCTGGTGAGAAAACTTTTTTAGCGGAAAGTCCTTCATTGGCATACACTTAATCTATATATTTACACAATTCTACAAAGATTGGTCGAAATCGGATGACTATAGCATATGCCCCATAGGAACGATCGGTCGAAAAACTAGTTCTGAGAAAAACTTTGTTTTTGTGAAAACGTCCTTACATGGCATACACTTAATCTTTACTTACACAATCTCGTTGGTCGAAATCGGATGACTATAGCTATAGCCCCGGAACGACGGCGAAACCGTGAAAAACTTTTTGAAACGCCTACGGCATACACTTATTTTATTTATTCACATTTCAGGTCGAAACGAGACTACATTCTCTCTGCTTCATTAAATGGCTGACCATTTTGAAATTCAATGCAATTGGAATTCGTTTCGGTTCGCATAATTGAATAATTTATAGCCTAGGCAAAAGTTGTCTTTGATCAAGTTTGCCCTTCGTTTTCGCATTTCGCATTTCTCTTTAGTTTTTTTTTTTGCCCCTTTTTCCAATTGCAGCAGCATTTTCAATTGGATTATGCAATTTATTCTCCACATACATTTCGATCTCTCGTTTCGCTTCGCTTGGCATCTGGGCATTAATTGTTGTTGCTGTTGTCGGACATATATTTGCATATCACTTGATGTTAGCCAAATTTTACTGATTAGAGTGCAAATTCTCTAACTAATTGAGTAGCCAACAGTCCCCCCCCCCTAACTGCATCATCATCCCCGCCCAAAGGCCATAAAATTAATTAAATTCGTTTTGTGTGCTTGACAAACTCGCGTGGAACTCAAATATAACTAGTTTACAAGCAAAGTAGGAATCCGTGTTCAATAATGCAAAATGTTTGAGAATTTGACTACAGAAGGCTTGGCAAATATTTGCAACTAAATACTTAATGCTCTTAACTTAATGCAATGCGTTGGCAAAGTTATAAACCAATTCAATTTCTGTCTTTCTTCTTAGGAAACTCAAATAAATGTTAATATGTAAATCGAACTGCAATTTGAATTTATTTATTGGAATTGTAAGCCTTAAGCTTGGGAGTAATTAAGTTGAAATTGAAAAAAATTTGTGATATAAATTTTAATATTTTCTTGTCGAGAAAAAGCTGCTCAATGCATTTGGATCTAAGAGCTGGCTTAGTTTTCACTTTTTGTAGTTAAAATCTCTATTTAAGCTTTTTTGCTTGTTAATTTTGGCAAATCTTGTGCAGATTTGCATACCAAATCTAGTCGGATGACCCCCTAATTAAATAAACAATTCAGTTTACAATTTCCTTCCCAGCTTCAGCTTACAAATACATATTTCATGCACTCCCCAACCCTCACCCCCACTTTGTACTCATTTTTACAAATTTATCCCATCCATTCATTGCATTGGCATTGGCTTTTGGGGCCATTCTTTGTTGGCCCACTCAAGCGCACTCGCATGTCAGCAGGAAAGTGCCAAAAATTCATCATCTTGAAGAGCTCGCTCGCTGACCGCATCGCCATTCATTTCGTCATTTTACAAACAACTCGCTGTAAAAGATAAGTCCGCATCAAGTACGAAAACTTAAGCCAGTGGAGCGTAAGATACACAACAACAGCAGCAACAGCATCCAACTGCAACTGAGACATCGAGTTGCCACTTCCAACCAGCGGCGACGACCACAACGACAGCGTCGACAGTAACGTCAACAGCACAAAGGAAGCACCGTGAGGGATTATTTTTGGGGTGCGGTTATGTCAATATGACGACAATAGGATTTGCTGCGATAAGCTTACTGTGCGGTCCTTGGACAACAAAAAGGAGAAAAAGGATGAGGAATGAGTGCTCGCTGATAAATGAAATTCGCAAATAAATGCATTTTGGTTGACTTGACTGACAGTCGACATCAGCAGTTCATAAATGTGTGACCGAAATGAGGCATGTACTGGGTCCAATTGACCACGCCGAAAAATTCGGTTGATAAAAATGAACAAACGTTTTTCGTAGACCCAAGCTGCGTCGATTGCATGGGAAGAGGATCATAGTACCGGATTCGAAACTTGATAAAGCATTACCCTAAAGAATGGAATCTAACCGCCTTGCTGCATTCGCACTTTATGATTTGTTAATCTTAGTGCAAAAAAAAGAAACGGGCTTACTCAAATTAGCAAAATACTTTAAATCTTCACCCGATCCAGAAACCTGTACAGAGAATTCTTAAAATAAGAAAATCGGTCTAAAAAAGTTTCTTTTATTTCCCCTTTTTTTGGTATAATAAAAACGGTCTTACCCTACTATTAGAAGAAATACAAGTTTATTTTTATTTAAGATCAGATTTGTCTTTTCTAGAACTCTAGAATTAGGAAACTGAAAAAGTGAATTCTGGCAATGGTAATTTGACCCTCTCAAAATTATTCAATTAGATCTGGTATCTCTAAGGTAGCTTTACTCAATCAGAAAGAGTTTTAAAAATATCCAAGCAATAATCGAGTTCACTAAAAAGCAGAGCTCGCAAAAAACTCTCAACACTTTCAACGTGTCAGCGAAAAACAGTTTGGTTACGGACACAACGAAAACAGGGAGCGAAAGACAGTTTCAGTTCTGTATTTGCTCAATTCTGTTGCTCTCAGAGCAAAGACTGTTTCTCTCCTGACTTTCACTGGCACTTTTGCCGAGAGCAAACTTCCAAACTGTCTTTTGTGTATGTATGCGTGGCTGTGTGTTGCGCTCGTGTGTGTCTTTGTATAACGAGCGTACATACAGCCTACCAAACGCACAAATCAAAAACAAAACAAAAAACACTTTTCGCAGACACTTATTGTGTTCTGCTCATTTGCAGACAGTTGTTTAGTGAGCGCTCGCTCAAAACAATTGCTGTCGGAGGTTGTCGGATGACCGACACGTTTGTTTTGCTCAACCGAAAACATGTAACAGAAAACACATGAGGTGCGAAAAAAGTGTTCCGCTCAGTGAGAGACCGCTTGTGCTGCGTTTGTTTCTGTTTTTCACTGAGAAAGCGTTAACAAGTGTTTTTTTTGCGAGCTATGCTAAAAAGTGTATTACAACATATTAGGGCAGCAAACATCTTACAAATCGGGAGGTGTTCACTCCGGGGTTTGAGCCCGCGAAAGTTTTTGGGTTCGGGTTAACGGAGCGGGTTCAGAATGACGCTGACCCCAGGTTTAGGTTCAAACCAGGGTTCAGTTAGAATTGAGTTATAATGTGCAAATTATGAATTTCTTTTCAAAATTGTTTTTATTTAAAGTTCGCATGAAAGAACTGTTAAAATTAAGTGAAAATTGCTTAGTTAACTCTTCATATATTTGCAATATTGAGGCATATCATTGGGCTTTTCCAGAGCCTTTCTGGCTTCGTCTGTTTATATGTATTCCCATTTTAGTCAAAAGTTAAATTCCAAATACTTTTGGATCAGCACTACTAATTGGACATGATTGGGCGGAACTTGTACAATCGTATTTAAGTTCTATAATTTTATCGCGATGCCTATTCATTTACTTTATTGTTAATTTTTTCTTCGCCAGACTGGCCATTTCGTCCCCTGTGGATCGGTCGGAAAATGGGTCTTATTTAAATATTTTTTTATGTTTTTAATGTTAGCATTCCTAAGCTCGGCCATTATAAAATTTATATTTTTAAAGGTGCTTACAACATTTGGTCGAAATCGGATGACTATATTTTTGGCTGCCATAGACCTAATCGATTGGAAAATGTCTCTTAGTAAGAATAACTTTTTGTTTGCAAAATATCGAAATTAGAAAATTTGAACGATCATTGCAAGGATATTAAAACTTCGGCTCAGACGAAGTTGGCTTAAGCTAAGTTCACACGGGAAAATTAATTTACACAAACTATCATGGCTGAGTCTGTCGGATTTTTTGACCGAATTGGTCTAGGTGTTTACACGCACGCCAAATTACTTTGCAAATAAAAATGTCCGAGCTTCGAAAGCTTGCATTGAAGTTGGGTTAGTGTTCACACTCACACCAATCGAAATAAAATATCGGGCTAATCGAAATCTCTATCGCTTAATATTTTTGACAAAATAGACATGGGCAAAGCTATAAGTAAAAGAATTTGTTAATTATTTGCCTTGGCGCTGCATCGTTGCATGCCCTAGCAAAACAACCGTAAAAAATAACGCACAGAATGGGTGAGTCCGTGGGTAAAGCGAAGTGAAACCAAAGGATTCAGCGTAAAATTAATTTATATATTATTATTTGCACCAATCATTTTCAAAAAGGTCACACCAATTCGCAACTCTATCCCTTCTGCAAGTCGTCTGAATCGTTTGGGTTATTTAACAATGCAGCCTTGAAGACTTTACAAAAAAACAATATTAATGTACTCCATTTTTACACAATTATGCAAATCTTATCCAAATTAAATATTAAAATAGATTTACAAACGTCATTGCAAAAAATTACTCAGACAAGCATCACAAGTTTGCCATTGTTTGTTCTTCCATTTGCCTTGTAACAAACTGGGCAAATAAACAGTTAGCCGAAAGTGTTCTTATTTGTGTTCGAAAACTTGTCTTGGCCAATTCGGCAAACACAAGCGCTTGGCTGCAAACTAATTTGGCGTTCACACACCGCAAAATAATTTTTACAAATTTGCATTTTTGACAAATTAGTTTTGTGAACTTAGCTTAGCAGTCTCGCTTGTTATATTTTAGTTAATCAGGGTGGGAATGTCAATATCGAATCGATAATTTCAGTGTATTTTCAAAAGTTTTGAATACAACGAAATATGGATTTTCTGAATTTGAATATTTCATTTTACTGAATGGATTTTTAAAACATAACCCCACAAACTGTAATTTCGGTTATTTACAAAATGGAAAATGGAAAAAGTAGGTCTCAGCTTTCCCAAAAGCTAATTTTTGTTGTAGAATTAATAAACGTGAAAACCAAAAATTTTTTTTAAGTTTAAATGTGCGCGACAAGGCTCCAAAGTTTTGAAAAAAATCCTCATACGACTCGTGAAACAAATAAACATTTTTACAACGAAAACTTTAGTTCATTTCAATTGTTGTCCATTTTCTGAAATTCAAAAAGGCAACTACATTTTTTGGAAATATGCCAGAAGAGTTTTTGGTCGGCTTGTGAAACCATTTTCCGATAGTGCAAACGAAAAGGTGTGTGCTATCTGCATTTTTATACGGCACAAATGCACAAAACTTTCGGTCAAGGAAAGTGCTAGCTTAGTGGCTTGGAAACAGCATTATTAAACTATACCAGAGTATGTTTATTTAAAAAAGAACTGTAATAAAAAAAAGAGCAATTATAAGGAGTTTATGTTTTTGATTTCTGTTTGCCTATAGGGAAAGAAAAACGGAAAGACGGCAAAATCGACACGGCTGGTAATGCTTTTCAAGAATACACATATAGTATGTGGTGGCCGGGTCTGGGCTTCTTCGGAAGACAGGAACTTTCCTGTGGTTATGGGGGCGTATGTAGCTTACTGCGCCTCAAGTCGACTCACATCCACGTGGTAACCCCCGGTAACAGTTGCATCCCGCAAAGCTGCTGGCTAACGTGAGCGGCGATTCTACTCTAGGGCAAATAGGGGGCGTCGCATCGGGCTTGGCACCCGATAGGCGTCTATTTTCGTCCGCCAATGACAACTAATACAATGCCTCGGATACGGACCCCCGACGACCACGATTTGAGGATATACCTGGAATGTTCGCACCCTCAATAGAGGGCTCGCGGATTCCAACCTGGTTGATGTCCTCGAGGAACATTCATCGGACATTACCGCTCTTCCGGGAAGCCAAGATGGACTGGACAGGGGTGTAGGAAGGTAATGAAAATTGCGCTATACAAGTCGCTTATCATCCCAGTCCTGCTATGGCGCAGAAGCATGGACAATGAAAAAAGGATGAGGCGGCAATTGGCGTGTTCGAGAGAAAAGTTCTTTGGAGGATTTATGGACCTCTAAACGTTGGCGGCGGATTTCGCATCCGAATGAATCGCGAACTGTATGAGCTCTATGGGGACCTGACCTAGTCAAGCGCATAAAACAACAGCGGCTGCGCTGGATGGGACATGTTACCCGTATGGATTAACGCTCCAGCAAAGCGTGTGTACAATCGGCATGCGATCGAGTTGGGAGGCATTCCCCCGCAGGGTCGACCGAAGCGGAGATTCGCGACCAGGTGCAGGGGAGATATTGCGAAGCTGGGAGTGTCCTCCTAGTGGAATGTCGCTCGGGACAGAGGCGAGTGGCGGGCCGAGACCGTAAAACGGTTGTGATGGCCAAAGAAGAGAAGAAGATGTAGTGGCCGGGTGGCTCAGCGGCTAGTGTGCGTGACCGCTGTGCAAGAGGTTGTAGCCTTGGAACATCTAATGAAAAGTTTGTTCTTTGAATAAACCTTACACCTGGTCACCCCTCTCAGTTGTTGGCGCCTGCTTTGTAGTAATTAGCCATGCAAAAGCCTCTCAAACTGCCGTTCGGATTCGGCGTTAAACTGTAGGTCCCTTTCTCTAGTGCGAAAAATTAGAAGAGATTGAGAGGAGCTCGGCTTTGGCCTTATGGGGCTGTGTCAAGCCATTATAGATTACATTTTACATGTGGTCGGAGATGTTTTCTTCTAAGCGCTACAAACGACTGGAAAATTTGAATTTGAACCATCTGCAAGTTTTTAAAAAGGGTTGGCTCCGTTTATATCGCAAATTATATTTGCAAAAAACCAAGCAAGCATAGTTTTCTCTTATTTTTTTTTAAATTCAAACTGAATTTAAATCAAATCAACGCCGACTATTTATAAATGAAAAAAAAATATGAAAACAGGCAACACTGCGTATGAGTGATTCACAAATCTTTAGATCCTCGTCGCGCCACTTAAAAATTCCATTTTTTTCTACTTTTGTTTTTTTATACGGCTATTATACACCAAAGCGCATCAGATAGGGGGTGAGGCTATGACCTGAAAAATTTCATATTCAGACTGAGCCTGTGGGATACAAAGTTTGGATTTGATTAATATAAACTTACCCAGAACGTGTTGTTGTAAGAGTTTTTATGTGTCACATCTAAAGCTGCTGAAAATGTGAGACCACAGGAATAGGCTTTGCTTTTTGTTTTTCACCATACCGTGTTGTAATCAATTTTTTAAATATGTTTATGTTAGACATGTTTGTAAACAACCGAAAAACTTGTACGTTATTTAATTTTAGCTTTGTTTATTTTCACGTCACTTTTTTTCTTTGTTAAAAACTTTACTGTTGTCATCAAACACTGCTACAGCTGGTTGAAGGGGACCAAATGATTAACAAATACATATCTGACCCGATGTCAACCAGCTACATTCAGCGTTGTAGATAGATATTAATGCACTTTTTTTTATCTCTGAAACAATTGTTATTATTCGTTGCACATAATTGAATTGAATTGACATGATTTTTAAAGACTGTTTGCCTTTCATTAAGCTTATTTGTTGTGTCCGATAGATATATATATATTCCCGGGTATCGCATAAATCAATTCACACTAATTACACGCCATTGTTATGATGGAATTTTTAGTGAAAATTTATTTTGCGAAAATAATATTAATTGAATAAAATATGCGCATGCATATAAATCATGGGACAAGTCAGGCAGAATAGGCAGAATGGGGAAGCAGATAGATAAAAAAAATTGGTCAACTGGGGGGCATATTGAATGTAAACATACATAGTTTAATGAAAAGGCTAAAAAATATTAGTTAATAGAGCCAAGAATTTATGTAAATATGTAGAATTAATATTTATCTGAAGTGTGTAGGTTGAATTGAAATTTTTAATTAATGAAAATAGTCCTCGGAGAGCTTAGCTAGAACCTATACTAGAAAACAATCAAACCTTTTGCTTCTCTCTTAGCTAACGTAAGCATACAATTAAAAGGTTCCATTCACCCCTCCCATTAAAACCCTTAAACTTAGAAGTAACAAATTTAATTGCCTACTTTTTGGGGCACTTGTTAGAAATCCTAGCTTTTAAGTTTGCCGGTAATTACAGGATATAATTTTGTGGTATTGTATTTCAGTTGTTTAGTACAGATTTTAATTTGCCAACTTTTAAAGTTTGTCATGGCCACTCACACACTGCACACACGCACACGCACACATGCACACTCTCATTCATCTCTTCCTGCGCCACATTAGCTTCATTTGTTCTATTGTTTTGATTATGATTTACAATGCCCAATGCGCTGCTTTTGTTGTTTTGCTGAATGAGCTTGCGGTTTTTGTTGTTGTACGAGAGTCTGTGTCTCTGTGTGTGAACGAAACAAAGCGGTATATATATGTACATTTGCATATGAGAGACATGTGTGGACCACACAATAAATTTCATTTAAGCTGTGTGCGAAAAATTTTCCACACACATTGACCAAAATGCTCTTTTGTTTCTTTCCCCAACACATTAGCATTTCCCCTTCAACACTCCCGCATGTGTTATTAAGGCTCATTAGGCTTAGGCCAATGGAATTTAATTGCTTTCTATTTTCTTAGTAAAGGCAAAACAATTAAGTTGAAATTTAAAAAACTTTAAAACTCCTTTCAAATCCTCTTAAGTTCGAAACATTAAAAAGTCAAGCTAAAACTGCGCTTCAAAGAGCGAGAGTGAATTATTTTTGTTGGTTGGACATAACAAAAAAAAAAGGGAAAAAATAAAACAATTAATTCCGGATAAACACATTTTATAATTAAAAAATTCCTTTTTGTAACCTGACGAGCTCACCGAAATAAACAAAAGAGGGAAAAAGAAATTAAGTGAAAGCAAAAAATAACTGAAGTAGCAAAGCCAAGAGACGACAAGCAACAGCAGTGGCAGAACGACGATGGATGCAGCTTAGAAAACTGACAGACACATGAAAGGAGCAGCAGCACAAAGCAGACCCTTGAAACACATGGCGTATACCTAATATTCTTTGAATTTGCCTCAAAAGGCCAACAGAATTTAATCATCTGACGCGTAGGTCTCTTTCTCTAAGCTGATTAGGGTTCCACTAATTTCTTTTTCTCTGCAAAAGTAATTTATTGTTTTGTAGCGTAATTAACCCAGCATGGTGGTCGCATTTTTTTGGCTTTCACACTTTCCTCGATGTTATGCAAACCCTTCTTTTTTTTTTTTTTTTGGGTGGGAAAATTTCATTTCATTTCTGGTGATTTAAGTCTTATCTGCGTGTAAAGTCTCATCCATGTAATTAGTTTCATTTTTTGGCCAACCTGTGCAAGTTTTTCTCGCTTACATTTCACAAAATGTGCTCAGCTCAGGGCAAAACGGACAGCGTACAAAAGGGAGGGTGGGTCATACGGGGCAACGTGCAAATGTCGGCTTAGTCCCCCCCTGAAATGACAGGCAAATTAAACTTGAGTAGATGGCTGGCTGGCAGGCAGGCAGGCGGCAGACAATTTATCAGAGATAAATTCGAACATGATAAAGGTATAAAAATAGCTAAGCGACAGCGTAGAAATTTTTCAAGCTCTGACATTTAGTTCTAAATGCATATATCTAGAGAGGAAAAGAATGAAAAGGGGATTTAAATAAGATTATTCAGTTGTAGACTTCAAGGCAAAGTCCCGGGGCTACAGCTAAAGGGTTAATTAAATTGCTTAGTCAGGAAAATGTTGACGTTAAGCTTTAAAAAAAAAACCGAAAATCGCGGAAGAAATATTTCTTAAGATTAAAAAAAGTGGGCAAAGCATTTGAAGTTGTGGGAAGTTCTTCGGGACTACTCCCGGTCCTACGATCTCTTAGGAACGTCTGCTCATTTTACATGTTGCTCTAACCAATACCATTTGACCGGAATTCGAGTTTTCTAAAACTCAAGCACTGTTTTGGTCACTGTTTTAGTCATTGTTTTAGTCACTGTTTAGGTCACTGTTTCAGTCACTGTTTTGGACACTGTTTTGGTCACTGTTTTAGTCACTGTTTTAGTTGGTGTTTTAGTTCTTGCGGACAAGCCCGAGACACTGCAGGACATGATAAGAAAACTAGAAAGCTACTGCACTATGTGAGGAATGGAGGTCAACAGGACAAAGTCGCAAAGAGGAAGACTGGCATCATCAGAAAAATGGTTCTTTCTTACGGAGGCTGTTAAAGTTGTTTCGCAATTTAAATACCTTGGAGTCGTGTTAACACCCACTATGAGCTTTAAAAAACATATGGATGCCAGGTTAAAAGAAGCAAAAGGAAGCATAAACACCGTATGGGGTAAATTCTTAGGAAGCGATAACCTAAACCTTAGCGCAAAATGGAATGTGTTCAATGCCATAAGTAGAGCTGTTCTCTGTTATGGGGCTCAAGTTTGGGGAGGCGAGGTAAGCGAAGAAGCAGACCAACTGCAGAGGTATTTCATAAAACGAATTCTTAAGGGGGTCTTCTCATTCAAAACCCGTTTTTTGGACCCTTTTTTAAAAAATTCTTATTTGAAAACGCAAAGAATAATTGAAAACTTTTTTTATTTATTGTATTACAAAAGTTTCAAAGTAAATAAAAAATTTTTTTTTGCCTCGATACGAGGGCTGTTCAAAAAGTAATGAGACTTCAAAGTTGGTGGTGAAAAAAAAAGGTGTCGTCACGGCGGCCACGATTCCGGGTCTCCGGAGCGTCCGAAATGAAAAAAAAAAACGGGGTTATAATCAGTATAGATGTAATTCTCGGCTGAACCTCAAACTTAATTTTGTGATTTTTTTGACAAAATGGCGGCCATTCAAAAAAAAAATTTCAATTTCGGCCTTTTTTTTTGTAGTTTAGTGTAAAAAAAAAATAGTAAAAAAATTTTTAAAATTATGGTCGAGGTTCAGCCGAGAATGGTGACAATTCTGCGTCGATTCCATTTTGTTTCATGAAAATCGGTTCAGTTGAACTGGAGATATCATGGCCGCCAGTTCGAAAAACGTGGTTTCGAGATAAACGCGTTTAAAGTTTAAAATAATTTTTTTGAAAAAAAAAAATCAAAAATGTTTAAATGCAGTTTTAAAGAGCTGACAATTCTCCGTCGAATTCACTTTTTTTCATCAAAATCGGTCCGGTAGAACCGGAGAAAACTTAACGCATAGGTCAAAATACGAGGGTTTAAAAAAAAGTTGCTCCAAAATGAGAAGACCCCCTTAAGTTTGCAGTTGCTTGGGAATTTAGGTCACATTGGGTCACTAAAAGGACTATATCTCCTAAACTAATTCGAGTTTTCGAAAATCCTTTTGGGGGGATATTTTTGAATATCCAAGCTATAAATAAATGCAAAAAAAAAGTCGAAAAAAAAAGTTGCTCAATGAGAAGACCCCCTTAAGCACTTAGTAGGCTGTGCAACAAGTTTTAACTTTTAACACAGAAGGCCTTGAAGTCATCCTTTCTTTGGCCTCAAACATTTACTTTTAAATGAATTCATTTGTGCTTTGCTTTCGGTAAGCAACACACGTTTACTTCCAATTTTTCTTTGGAATTTTTTCTTTTTTTTTTTTTTTTTTTTTTTACTTTTTTTTAACTGAAACTGGATTAATGTAGCGGAAGTGGAAGTGCTGGCGTATGATTGCGGTTTTCGACAATTCAGAGTTTTCGGTTGATGTTGCGTCTTCTGTATCCGTGTCAGTATTCAGAGTCTTTTGTGTAAGAGATTGCATTGCATTTCCATAGATCTTTTATACCAATTCGCAGCTCCGTCGAACATCTGGATCGTGGCCAAGCAGGTTAAGTTGTCTTGCAAGTTCGTGTTCGCTCCACCGAAATGCCAGATTCAAACCTCACTGGGGACATCAATTTCTTTTTTTAACTCTTTGGTCTCGGCTTTCTTCATTTTATTAAATTTTTTCTAAATGGCTAAAAAATTTGCTTAAAGCACGCAGAACTGCAGGAGGGTTGACAATTAATTTCAGATATGATAAATCTTCATTTTGAGATCTTATTTATTTATTTATTTATATATATATATATTTATTTATATATTTATATATTACTTACTTCCACAACGGTTGAGGAATGCGGTTTTTCCTGTGCCGCCATCGCCCACAATTATGAGTTTAAATGTGGGCATATCCTGCTGAGGTTCCTGAGGCATCTTTATTATGGATTCTTTTCTCTTTTAAATTTTACTTTACTCTACAGAATTATTTTGTTGAACAGAGCACAAAATTAGATGTGTTTCTCTGAATATATTCTCAACGACTGGCACCAGAAACTAACACTTCACTAGCATACTTTAAGTCGAGTTTAAAGTCAAAGCCTACCAAATCTGGTGGAAAATGCTACAAGTTGTTAGAAACTTATGATTAATGCACTAGTCACAAAAATATAAAATTACAAAATTCTGATTTAATTCTTAAACCTAGATCATTTATCACTAACATTGAGAAAACATTGAGAAATACAAAATAGAAATACAAATTGAGAATATTGAAAGTTAATTATTCTTATTCTAAGCTTTAAATTCTAGAGAGTATATATTGTTAAAGGCTACATTTAGTTTGTGCGTGCTTGCTGCGTCACTATTGGTAAAGATTTCCACTCTATAGAAGAGACCGGGTGTCAAATAGGCTTTAGCTATTAAGAGTTACTATAGGTATGGGAAGAAAGTGCTGCGTGAGATATAGTTGTCTGAGGGATCCATATGTTTTGCCAACAGCTTTATTTTTATGATCGCTTCAGGAAACAGTTTGGTTTATTGTGATTCCTAAGTTGCTTACTCTTTCTGCATAGTCTATTGTCTTATCGTCAATTTTTAGTTTTGGTAAGTTTACTGTATCAATTGCTTTTTTATAAATCACAATGCATTTGGATTTTACTGAGTTTAATCCTAGACCATTCTTATTTGACCACTTACTAACTTTAGACAGCTCACTGTTGGACACATTAACACATTCATTAATTTTAGACAAAGGACGACCAACATACATTTGAACATCATCAGCATACATATGAACTTCACACTCTGACAAGACATCTGGAAGGTCATTGACATAAATGGAATACAATAATGGACCAAGAACGGAACCCTGAGGAACACCACGCGTGACGGACAGAAATGACTAAGAGACGGACGATGTATCAACAGCTTGACGCCTGTTGGTTAGGTAGGAACGCATTAGTTTTTGTGCTTTACTCGAGAAACAGTATAGATTTTTCATTTTTGAACATAGAATATCATGGTTGACGGTATCAAAAGCTTTGCTATAATCAAGCAGTGTCAGTAACGTCACATTTCCATGCTTCACTTTATTTAGTATAGCTGTCGTACAGCTCGTATTTTTCCTAAAACACGATTGTTTCTCGCTCAGGAGGCGGTTGGTAAGCATAAATGCGTTAATTTGACTGGCAATTAAATGTTCAAAAACCTTTGCTATGAATGGTAGAATGTAAATTGGCCGAAAGTCTCGATTAGTTTTCATGTCAAGTTTTTATATTTGTAAGATGTTTTCACTTTTATAGTTTTAAGAGCCTGGGATGGCCCCCCTAAAGAGTGAAAGATCTGCTATCTCGCGACGAGCGGGTTAGGCAGGTGGTGTAACTCTGAAGGGTAAGTCTTCCTGTAGCTCACTAGGATTAACATAAATGCTATGTATAATTTTTTCGATTAAGGCTGACGGCAATTAAGCCATGCCTAAATATGCAAAATGTTCTTATTTTATTTTATTAATAATAATAAATAACCACTACTACTACTTCTACTACTAGTCACTGTTTTGGTCACTATTTTAGTCACAGTTTTGGTCACTGTTTTGGGAACTGTTTGGTCATTGTTTCGGTCACTGTTTCTGTCACTGTTTTGGTCTCTGTTTTGGTCATTGTTTTGGTCACTGTTACGGTCACATTCTTGGTCGCTGTTTGATTACTGTTTCGGTCACTGTATTGGTCACTGTTTTGGTTACTGTTTGGTCACTTTTTCAGTCTCTGTTTTGGTCAATGTTTTGGTCTCTGTTTGGTTACTGGTTTGTTCATTGTTTGGTCACTGTTATAGTCACTGTCTTGGTCGCTGTTTGGTCACTGTTTCGGTCACTGTTTTGGTCACTGTTTTGGTCACTGTTTTGGTTACTGTTTTGGTCACTGTTTTGGTTACTGTTTGGTCACTGTTTTGGTCTCTGTTTGGTCACTGTTTTGGTTACTGCTGTGGTTACTGTCATGGTTACTGTTTGGTCACTTTTTCAGTCTCTGTTTCGGTCAATGTTTTGGTCGCTGTTTTGCACTGGTTTGTGCATTGTTTTGGTCACTGCTTTTATCATTGTTTTGGTTTGTTCACTGTTTTGGTCGCTCTTTGGTCACTGGTCTGTTCATTGTTTGGTCACTGTTATAGTCACTGTCTAGGTCGCTGTTTGGTCACTGTTTTGGTCACTGTTTTGGTCACTGTTTTAGTCACTGTTTTAGTACGTTTAGTTACTGTTTGGGTCACTGTTTTGGTCAGTGATTTGGTTTCTGTTTCGGTACTGGTCACTGTTTTGGTCACTGTTTTGGTCACTGTTTTGGTCACTGTTTTGGTTACTGCTTTGATCGCAGTCTTGGTTACTGTTTGGTCACTGTTTTGGTCACTATTTGGTCACTGTCTTAGTCAATGTATTTGTCACTGTTTTTGTCACTGTTTTAGTCACTGATTTAGTCACAGTTTGGGTCACTGTTTTGTATTGTACAAATTCTGCCTATAGAATTTCAATAGAAATACTTAAATGTTCGTAACGTCCTTTTTAAATTTTGTAACTGGCAATTAGCAAGGGCGCTAACCCGCTGCTAGTTCCAAAGAAAAGCGCAGGCTTCCATGTGAGTCGATAGGTCGCGATCGAACTATCGATAGGCAATGTGCCACGCCAAACGCTCTATAGAGTGAGACCAGCTTTCTTATTTCGTTCTTTTGCTTGCGAGATCCACAGGAAGTAAGACGTGTAAGGCTTAGCGATTTTCATTTACACAGCAAGATAAAAATCTTGGAAAATCTTTGCCATCCAGCCTGGTTTTGACAAATCCACTATTCCGCTTAGGCAAAGAAGCTTTGTAGAAGAAGCTAACAGGACTATTTCGGTGTAAGTGTGATGAAATCATTAATTAATTGTCAGAAAATGTGAAGTGTCTATTTCCCTTTGGGAAATGATTACAGGCATTTTTTCACAACTTGGACGATTCATTTTGGTACCGGCTACCAGGTAGAAACCCATCTATTCATACTCTTGGCTTCAGAAAACTTATAATGCCCCTCCTACAGGATTCAGCTACGAATAGAGAAAAGGTGCTGGAGACGTAAAAAGACGGCCTAACAGGCTCCGCGGGAGTCTATTTTAGGCGCTAGTGACTTCACAAATGCTGCCACAAATCTCTGGCCAAAACTTGGCTGGCAGTTCTTGCGGTCTATGTGCGCTTACTCGTCACCTTGGTGCGGTACAGATGATTGTGCTTCCGTCCTGCTCTAAACCTCCTGCGACCAGTGTCATCTTACTCACTGCAAGCGATCGTCTTGAGGGCGTCAAAAGGGTCTGTGAAATTCCTGTGTTGCTGTAGATCCAGCTAGCATTTCCTGACTTAACAACGTATTTCCGAGATCTGGAATGTGCTGACAGCGAGATTATACTTTAATTGATCTGCAAAACCAGAGTAGAGAAAGTGTTGCCTCCCAGTGAACATGTTGCCCCCAAGAGAAAGCAGATTTGGAGTTCTACCAGACCTGTATTTTCTTTTGAGGCAAAAGGACGTGTAAAATTCTGACCATTTCTTTATTTCGAGTTTAAACGTTTAGTTTATTTTTCTGGTAAAGGCAATTTTTTTGGATTTTAATTTAGTTAAATTTTGCCCGTGTGGCCTGCGAAAGAATAATTTTGAAATTCGTTTTTTTTATAAAACATTTCTTGAGATTTAATCTATCACTCGTTAAGGCCCAGGCAGACTCACGACGTAAATAATTTAGCTTACGCCTCGACACATTGCGTTAAAGTGAAACGCATGCCTAGTGTGACCAGATTTAACAGAAATAATTACGCCGAAGCATCGCGCTGTTTCAGGTTCATGGCATTTTTAAATTAGCTGGTGGTGGATCAAACTACACAATCTACTGTTTTTGGTTTTGATGACAAGTGGTTTACACTAGTGCATCTGCTATGATAGCAATAGCAAGAGACTCTCCCGCAAAGCCTCAAATTCAGTTCTTCAATCAGCAACCGTCACATATTGGTAGAAATTTTAGTCAATTTATCCAAAGTGTTAGTCTTTCACATATATTACCAACCCTCTTTTTACTTCACTCCAAGCGTTGTTAACAAAATTTCGTTGTTACTGTTTTGGTCACCGTAAATCCTCTATGGCTGCCTTGCAAAGACCAAAGCTGCTGACTTTGCAAAGTCAAAAGCGTAGCCCAAGAAATCTGTCGCAAAGACAATCGTTTTCTCGTTTAGGCCTCCAGTCGAAAGTCCGTAAAGAGCTTCGCTTTAAAAATTTTTCTAGCGAAGAAAGATTAGAAGGTTTAAACAACTGGATGGTAGACACTTAAAATGGTACTGATACCTTTCGTCCTTACTACAATCCACTCAGCATTTGGAACAGAATAAAATTTTATTTTGGTTTAACATTTTTTAAATCCACTTTTCTTTGTGTTTTCTCTCACTATTCATCCCTCTCTATTTTAGTATTATTTCCACATTTGTATTGAAAAAAAAACTTCTGAAATTATTAAAAATCTTTTTTTGAGAATATTTTTCTAGTTCAAAAGAAACCAAAAGATGGCTCATACACGTAAATCCAGCAATACCGCTAATAAAAATCCCAGTTACAAGTCTACCAAATTAGGTGTACCATTCTATCCTTCTGGATTTCATCCGGATATCGAAGAGTATATTCGTCAGCAAAATATGAAGCAAAATCAAGAAGAGCAGCAGGAACAGCTGGAACGTCAAACAAAATTATTTAAGCAGACGCAAGAGTCCAAAACCGGGAATCGTCCAGAGACTAGAGTAATTCATCATCATCAGCAGCAGCAGCAACCACCACCAGCTACAGCTCGAACTTATTCTTCGCGTGAATATGTGCAATTGGAACGCAAGTGCCAAATGAACAAACCAACTACTACCTCAAAGGTAACCAAGGATAAACAGTTGCTGAGCAAAGAATCCAAGCTTTCCAAGGTTCAACCAGAGCCAATGCCAGCCCCAGTTCAGGCACGCCATTCACGTACCAAAACTCAAAATAATCATACCAAAATTTTTTTCGATAAATATCTGAAATTTGCATTCGATTTGAGTAAACCGGAGGGTGTGCATCAATTGGAGGCACATTTCTTTCCCACCGAAGCAGCTGGTAACAATCCGAACCTGAAGAGGCATTCGTCATATCGCAAGGAGGAGCCGGCAAAACCTAATGAAGCTGTTGAACAAATACTGGAACAATCTAAATCTTTTTCGCATAAGCACTGAAATTTTTGAAGAACTTTTTTTGGCTTGTTAAGCAGATTGAAATGAAATCTTTCAGAAGTTGGTACTTGTTAAATTAAATTTAAAAAAATATAATTAAAACCAAAACAGGGCAGCTAATCTGTCACTGAACTAAATTTTAGGAATTTTTTTTTAGGAGCTGCGAAATAATTGATATGATTATTAATTTACTTTGGACATCTTCAGGAGGATTGATCGCTGAGCAGGTATCAGGAAAAAAATGATAAGTACTTTGATTGGTTTCTGCAGTTAAAGTGTTACATTTTTGGACAAACACTTCAAAGACAACTTTTTAAAGGCAGCGCAGACATTGGTGCCTCTCCGAGTCCCTATGGGCAATGCATACAAGTAGTGAAACTTTAGTTTTAATATATTTTTTATTTTATTCAAACTATCGTCCATAAAAACTTATTTTTAAATTAAGTGCGCAAAATATCGGTATCGAAACAATTTATCAATGTACAATTGCACTTGATGCAGTAGCGTATTAACTTAATAAAGGATCAACCAATTTGATCCATTAAGTGGCAGATGAATTTCGTGAGGACGTAGTCTTCGCCGCCAAAAATTCGTGTTCCAAAATGGACAGCTTCCCATAAAATGAATGGCTGTATTGCTGCTTGGGATAAAGTGGAGTTTCAGCATTTCACCTCTGGTCATGAAGATTGTGCGAATTAGTTCCACTGAAAACTCGTCGTTGAAATAATTTCTTTCTTCTAGGTCTTAGCTCAATTCTTTATAGATGATCCTTTGAGAGCCCCTAGCTGATTCAATCATAAAAAACGATCTATATGATGCATCCATATTTTTTAATATTTCTGTGGCCCATGATCCCCACTCTGAATTTTTTCCAGGTCTTAATGTTTTCGTTCAATCCTCTCTGTAGGGGAGGATCACTTCCCCCTTCAGTTGTCTTTCTATTCCCCATATTTTCTATTTCTAATACGACAGATAGAAAAGTGGAGAGATAGGGAGAGATTATACCTTCCCGACCGAGCCAAGAAAATTAGTTTATCAATATACCTTGGAAATCTACTATTATTCCAAGAGCCTTAATCCTCAGGTGTCTCAGATCTTCTTTATAAATTTCTTGTTCAAGACCCTAGATGTTTGACTAAGATGCTGATAGGAGCTTCTTAACAATCGTGTTTGCTAAATGCGATATTTTTTGAGCTAACCGAAAATTGGGCATTTTATTTTAAAAACAGCTACAATTCCAGTCTATGTTTATCAGAATTTTTGCATATCCGAAATAGCTAGAAAATGGTCAATATTTTATTAAAAAAAACTCGAATTGCAGTTTCCGTCAAAACTGAATACATAGTTTCCGGCTTTCGACTTTACAAAATTGCTTATGAAAGGCTTCTGTACTTAATTACAAGTGAAAATATTGGATCATTTACTGCCAGTTTCTTATCATTTTTACTAAATTTAGTTCGTTTTATATATATTTTTTTTTTACAATTTAATGATTCGCCATTCACAGTTTGGTTTGAATATTCTGAAGACTGGTATATTACATTTACATTGGTCGAAGTTTTTTTGTATCGCAGTTCAGTATTATCAATAATTGGGGTCTTGAAAATCAGTTTCTCAGCTAAAAATTAAACATATGCATGAAAATTATCTAGTTCATTTGTGAATTGGCCGCGCAGATTGCCTATTTTGGTGTTTATATCCACAATTGATTTGCTCTCCAGTTGTGCAGCAAACTTTCCCGAAGTGGCAGTCCGTACGATCTGCAGCACTTACAAGGTGCTGCTCGTACAAGTCAATAAGGCGCGTTACATCAATTTTAATGTTTAATGACCGATTCTTACTACAGCACATTCTTGCATTCCTGCATTCTTGTGTCGGATGCAACTTTTACGCCATACAAAAATCATAGCGGCTAGTGGTAGCAAACAAGTTGCATCCAATTTGAATGCAAGGGCTTCGATAATGTTGCCTATCGTACGGGTATCGTTACAAGTGCTACCACTAACAAAAACAAAAACAGTTGTAAAATCAAGCAGGTAACAGGAGACACCAGATTTGCATGAACACCAGAGTCCACAGCCCAAGGAGTATGTTAGTGGACTCTGTGGGACAAGGAAAAATTTGAAAATGTTCGGACCGAGATCATGAGATCAAGACCAAAATTGATAATATGACCCAAAAATACAGGTATGTCAACAAAAGAATCTTATAAATGTCTGAACTAAAACTATGTCTCAAAGGTTGGAAATTGTTGGACCATCAGGCGGCAGCCCTTCCACCTGGGAGCACTTTGAAAAAGTGTCCTTTATTTTAAGTGTGTCGAAGTCCATAGTAATTGACCCAGTTGACAGTACAGGTGAGAATATTAGAAGAATAAATATGCTTTGTATATAACAAAAAAATCTTTTGCAGACTTCTCCAGATACACCGAAGAAGGGAATTTGGATTCAGAGAGAAACTTCAACAGCAGCAGTAATTAACTGATGGGTCGGTTTCGCAGCCTAAACGTCAACGTTTGGACAAATGGGACAAATTTCTCGGCGTCTAGGAGCTTAAGTTGGCTGTCATGGAGCGTATGATGGAGGAGTCACTAAACTTCCACAACCGTGTGATGGCTCACTTCGAGAAGAATAGGAAAGGGAGAGAGAAAATGCCTCAAATAATTAGAAATTTTAGAATAACAAGACGAAACTTAAGACGAAAATAAGAGACTGAGATAAGCTCGACTTTGGCCCTTCAGGCTCCTGTTTTAGGCGAAATATTTTTTTTAGGTTAAATAGGAAACTTTGTGTTGAAATACAAAAAAGAACTGGGAAAAACTGAAAATAAAATTCAAGAAAATTTGATTCGTGAGTTGCAGGGAACGTCCTCCACCCAAAATGAGCCATATCGTGCCTATTGAAGTTTTGGATGGTAAAAATTTGAATTAATATGTAATTGCTAAGAAGTTTACAAAGTAGTATCCTTCTTACAAAGTGCTCAATTGTTAGCATGTCGTGATGATCCTGTCAAATTCATCAATTGCAATAACATTGCTTCGTCTATCTCCAAAGCTAATAATAAAATACCATCATCTAAGTCCATTTTATTTGCATCAACTTATCTTTTCACAATGTCAACAAATCCCAGTCAGCTGTTCAATGGATGTAAGAATACAAGAATGCAATAATAGAGTCAATGCGAACACATTTCCGCATCTTTTCGATAAATCGTGATGTCGATGACAAAATCACGGCGGTGAGAACCTAGCATTATTTCAGTAAGCCGTGATTTGACATAAATAAAAAACCAAACCGATAGCCAAGAATCGATAACAATTGTATATCGAAAGCCAGGAAGTGGCAACGCTTGGTCAGGTCAATTAGAACCGGTTCTATTTCGCCTGATCACTCACCTGTGTAAATCAGGTGCCTACTCAGACGCCTCTTTACACGAGCTGACAGCCACTCAGGCGAAAACTCAGCAGAGCGATCAGGTCATGTAAATGGAGCTTAAGAAGATCCCGTAAACTGATTAAAAATGTTTCCGTGGGGTGTCTGTTTGTGCATCAACCTAAATTTTCCATTTACTTTTCATTTCACAGACTCAGATGTCGCTGGCTTAAAAACAGCAAAACTTAGCAATTTCCGAATGACGGAGCACCAACTTTTACGATTTGGAGAAAATGGGAGCATGGCTAAAAGTCAGGGCTCCAAGCCGGTTTTGAACCGATCCGGTTCGAATCTGTAATTAAGACTTTTCTTTTACTGTGGACTTCGAACCTTGAACCGAGCGTCCTTAGGAATAAAAGTTGAATCTGGACCTGTGCCCAACCTTTAATTTCGGTTCGGTTCAACAAAGTTTATAGTCAAGGAAAAATATAACCTACTGCCAAGCATAACTTCTACTGTTTTGTGGTCGGTTTTGAGCGACTGAGGCTTACAATTGGCAGGAAAGTTCAATAAAACATCTAGAACAGTGTTCAGAATTACTTATAAAATCGACACCAATAAAAGCCGCTGTTTTTTATGATCCTCGACTACGAAGCTTATTTGGTGATTCACTAAAGAAAAGCTTAACATAAAATTGGTTAGATTTTTCATCAGTAGACTACGAGATGGAATTTTAAATTATATTTTGAAAATTGCCAATAACGACCCAATTAACATGCGATTTGTGTCAATGCTATGGCAAAGGCGATTTTTAAAACACAGGATTTATTTGAAGCATGAATAAATTAAAGCATAGATTTTAAAATTCCCAAGTCTTTATTTTAATTACTGTGAGAAAAACCAAAGGCACCAAATTAGTTTGCGAGAGACTTAGTTACTAGCTATTTAGCACTTTGTTACTTGAAGCCAGTCAAAGAAAATATTAATTCCCCCAAAATGTTCAATTTCAAAAAGCTCAACTTTAAAACGTTTTTTTAATAATTCAAAAGTCAACTTGAAGTTTGTTAATCCCCAAAGGAAAACTGCTGCGCTCTTTGAGTCCACACCGGTAGTGAGATTTTTGTGTGTTCTTTTTGCTGCTGATGTTTTGTTATTCTTGCTCTTGCGCCAGCCTGTTGCCAATTGTTGAGCAAACAACTATTTGACTTGACATTTGTGCCAGGACCTCGCTGCTCCATCCACCCTCCATCCACTTGACTGCCACTGTGAGTGACACTTGTCCCTTTGCCTCGTATTGTTTGCTGGCGACGAAAGGCGCGTTCTCAAAAGGCATTTAATGTCAACAAATGCTACCTTTTGCTTACATAAAAAATTGTTGCCAGTTTCCTTTCTTGCAGTCTACTGGCAGTCAATTTAAATGGCTCAAAATGTTGTCCAAAAATATAAATTGCAACATAAATTATACGCACACGAGTGGGGGAATTTAGTGGCATATGTGCTTAAGCGGAAATCATGTAAAGCCAGAAAACCTTTTCCTCCTCACTCTGCTCCCTGCCGCTTTCGTTGCCGGCGCCATTCGTTGCCGTTAACATTTCCGCTTTATTTGTCTGTTCTACCCTTTGCACTTTATCTCTTTCTCTGCTGGCTGTTGTTGTCTCTGTTACTGTTTTCAGTTGTTACCTACATTTATTTATTTTGGTATTTTTTTGTTGCTGCTGCAGCTGCAGTTTTTAGTTGTTATCTGGGCTGCGTTGGCGTTGTCTAATGTTTTAAATATAAACTCAACTAACGTCGAAAATAGAAACATAAATCACTGCTCAAATATCGCATTGGTTTTCTTTTCAATCTGCAGAGGCAGAGAATTCTTTTTGTGTTTGTGTGTGTTTTTCTGGTTCTGTGGCCATAAATAATGGCTTACATGTTTATCTGTTAATTTGATGGTCCATGTGATTGAGAATGGGGGTTCTATGAAAAATAGAAATGGATAAATGAAACAACGTGTAGCGAGATAATCAAGGTAAGAGGTATGTATTCAGCTTTTGAGTTGATTTAAAGGGAAATTATCTAATCGCATTCTAATGAATGACTTTAATACACGCCTGCCACTTCGTACTCTCTAATATCCATTCAATTATCACCACTCCTCCCTCCCCAAGATATGACTTCAAGTATCCCAAAAGTGACAGTTAAATTTCCCGTTTACCTACTCACAGTCACTCACTATCTCACACTATCAATCAAATCTGGTTTGGTAAAGTGTGCCACCAAGGACTTGCCGCCATTGGCGCCGCCGCCACCAACTGAGGGCCCAGTGCATATTGAATTATGATTTTCGTCATATTTTGCATAACGGACACGGGGCACGTAGTCGAGTGAGCGGCATCCCCCAGTCCGTTTGCCACACGACGAAACAGTTAATTAAATGATGAAGGCATTGACGTGTCTCCACTCTCAACTATCCAAAGTGCCAACGTGCGAAGCAAACTAAAACCCCCAATGGTAGTGCAGTTGGCCATAACTGACTATAAACTAACTGAAAGTGGCCAAGTTGGCTTGTGCTTTGACAGGCAGCAGCAGCTGTCCACACACACACACATACACACTAACTCATGCTTATGGCCGTTTGATAATGCAGGGAGTCAGCAGTGCAGCGCAATTTTGATGGGAGAACAGTGAGTCAAGGGGTGGCTAAAAAGTTAAGTATATTAAATTAAGTTAGAAGTTTTTTAAGCTTAAAATAGTGCTTCAAATCATTTTTAGATAACTTTAGTGCCCAACGTGAGAACTAGAGATCTGCAAGAGTGCCTGTACAAGCGTATGCGGTGTGATTTGACACTCAAAATATCCAGTCAGCTCATATACTTACTCATTCATTTTCGTATGAGTAGCTGCTTTGAGTGATATTGTATGTTGATTTTGTCTTCGAAGTGGCGGACCTGCATTTGCTGAAAGTTGCCTTAAGGCAGCCGGTGAAGTGTGCGCTTGCCATACAAAAAGGGTGACAGTTTTGTTAAGGGGGAAAAACACTTTGCGGAAAAAAAATTTTCGACTTTTTTTTTTGCATATTTTTGTAGCTTGGATATTCAAAAATATCCCCCCAAAAATATTTTCAAAAATTCGAAATAGTTTAGAAGATATAGTCCTTTTAATGACCCAAAGTGACCCGATTTGCCTAGCAACTGCAAACTTTAAACGCGTTTATCTCGAAACCACGTTTTTCAAACTGGTGGCCACGATTCAGAGGAAACCAGTGGACCGATTTTGCTCCGGATGGGCTTATACGACGCAGAATTGTCGTCGCTATCGTTCGGCCCTCCAACTTTTGGATACCTATATTTTAAGTGTACTTTTTTTACACTACACTACAAAAAAAAGGCCAAAAAAATTTTTTTGTTTTCAAATGTCCGCCATTTTGTCAAAAAAAATTTTCAATTTTTTTTCGGAGGGCCGAACGATAGCCACATTAGTTCTAAACATAACCGCATTTTTCTTTTTTTTTTTCAGATCATCCCAAGTGCTGCAACCATGGTCACCATGTGGGCACCTTTTTTTTATTCATCATTTTTCGGAGGCCGATAACTTTCTGAACGGCCCTCATATTGACAAAAAAAAAAATTTTGTATTTTCCTTTCATTCATTAACTATTTAATAAAAAAAACAAAAATAAAAAATCTCTTATACTTTTTTTTCTGGAATTTTTTTAAAAACCATCTACTTTTGCTCATCGCAAAGTGTGTTCCCCCCTTAAAATTTAGCTCGGCCGAAATTACGGCAGGTTTTTACAATAAATAGTTGGCCCTGAAAATTACTTCAGTGAATCACAAAGGACAGCTCAGTAGCTCGTGTTAGGTAAATTAACGCCTTAACATTTTACGAGAGCTAGTAAAAAACCTAAATGTGTTATTAATTTTGCGCCCAACGAACAATTTTCATCTTTTCTATATTTTAAGCGAGTTGTAAATCTATAATTAAAGTACGATTTGAGCATGAAACAGAAGGTGTATTCCTGCAAGTGATTTTGATTATAGATTCGGTGCAACCAGATAAACTGCAAAAAATGCCGGAAAAACTGTCAAACGAATCGAAAATCATATTCTGTTTGACGGCTTTCATGAAAATCAAATATTCTGAGAGCTAGGAGGAGTGCTGATTTGTAATCCACTTCCAGTGCCACCAAAATCCAGCGTCTAATCACTCCCGTGGTCCCTCAGTGCAAGCTGAGACGCTTTGCTCTCAAGAAGAAGCGCCAGCAGTCCTTCAAGGAGGCTGCAGCTAACTATGCCAAGCTTTTGGTACAGATCAAGAAGGAGAATCTAGTGTAGGGGTCGGCCAAAAATCAATACCACAGTCTCTAAGTTGACATCAGCACAAAAACTGATTCAATTTGGCCAAAGCCCAGCCAAGCGGTCTACTTTTTGAACCATTTTGTTAGTGATTTTCGTTCACAAAACAAGCCCGACGTTCATGTAAAAACAACGCTGTGGTTATTGTTTTCTGAGTGCAGAGCCTAATGGCTGCATTCTTCAATGTAAATTATCGCAATGTCTCACGTGGGGTCGACTGTCGTCAGCGTTGAGATGCCGGATTTCGTGTTAGGTACGCGGTCTCGAGTTCAATTTCCACACAAGGTTAAAATTTTGTAATTATTTTTATTTAGCTAGCACAAAAATATCTTAAGACATGCCCCGGCCGTTCGTAAAGTTCGCACAAAATGTAAGACCACTGTTGAGGATTCAACTAAAAGCGGGAAATCGCTACTTTTGTCAATTTCGTCCTATCTTTTCCGCAAACGATCTACAATGTAACAAAAAATTTGTCCTGTTTTTTCCGCGATCGATATGCAAAATTACATAAATCGTTCCAAAAACCATTAAAATGTACGATTTTAATGTACCCTTTTATACCATTTTTCTGTGGCCTTTTGCGGTGATTGAAAATATAGTAGTTAATGTCTTTTTTTTATGGAGTCTTGAACATTTTCAGCCTGATCCTCTCTCTCTCTTCATGCCAGTACTAAACACGGCTGCAAAGCTCTTCGAAAGACTCCGCCTCGTTCATTGCATAAAGATGAATTAAAGCTCCTGATCCTACATATCATTTATACAATTTTATAGTTTTTATATAATGTAAATTTTTTGTTTAACATATACTATTGTTTTTTAAAAATCCAACAACAATTTTGTTCCTGTACTTTAACGCAGCTGCAATGTAAGAGGAGAGCAACATCCAATTTGCTCCATTTAAAAGATCCAAGATCACCTCTCTTCCAATGACCGTTCCCCCGAAGTTTAATTGCCTGGTCTCAGCTATAATTTAAAATCTATTTTATCTTATTTTTATACTCGTCCAAGCTGACAATTCATCAATTGTAGATCTTTCCTGCAACGTGATTTGATTTGGTTTTCGTTATTTTCTGCAAATTATTTGGTCACACCAAAACTATAAGCAGAATCAGAATCAATTCGATGTTTTAAACGGGTTATAAATTGATAACTTGCCTTTGTCTTAAGCAGAACAGGGTTTCAAAACATGTTT
The DNA here is from genome assembly GCA_018904265.1 of Lordiphosa collinella. Taxonomy (NCBI): domain Eukaryota; kingdom Metazoa; phylum Arthropoda; class Insecta; order Diptera; family Drosophilidae; genus Lordiphosa; species Lordiphosa collinella. Next base: position 49,313 of record JAEIFV010000906.1, on the reverse strand, counting down.
TAGCCATTTTGGCGCCCAACGTGAGAACCAATATATAATTTTGCTTCTTTCTACGCTTAAATGTGTTTTGAATTCATTATTTCGATACGTTTTGAGTAAACAATTGGGTTTCAGGCTATATTTCTTTTACTTTGGGGCCCAGCGTCAAAAGTAAACAAGAATTTTCATCTCTTTTATATATGAAGTGGGTTATAAACTCAAAATGTAGCTACATTTTGAGCAGAGTATGGTTTCAAATCATGTTTAAACGTCTTTGGCGGCCAACGTGAGAACCAAAATATAATTTTGCTTCGTTTGACGTTAAAAAGAGTTTTAAATTCGTTAATTGGATAAGTTTGCGAGCGTCAAGAACCACCCACCACCGCGTTGAGATGACAACAAAACAAAACTGAAATACAATGTGACCAGCCGGGGCTAAGAAGGAAATAACATAGACCATTTAACGTTTGGTTGTTCGCTTCTTTTTCGAAGTTCGCTTCAGCAGCTGTTGAAGGCGCGCAGGTTTGAATTATCGAATTACGTACGAAATTTCTGGGGGATGTGTTGAACTTGCATATAGCTTTGTCTGGCAGGAGCTTCATTGTTCTGTTGTTAATGTTGTCATTGCCTGGCGTACCAGCAGATCCTTGATTTCCCCTTACACCTCAGGGAAGGTGATTGGCGGAACTGGGAGGGCCATTTGGAGGGGGCAATTAAGGGGGTCTTCTCATTGAGCAACTTTTTTTTTCGACTTTTTTTTTTTGCATTTATTTATAGCTTGGATATTCAAAAATATCCCCCCAAAAGGATTTTCGAAAACTCGAATTAGTTTAGGAGATATAGTCCTTTTAGTGACCCAATGTGACCTAAATTCCCAAGCAACTGCAAACTTAAAGCGCGTTTATCTCGAAACCACGTTTTTCGAACTGGCGGCCATGATATCTCCAGTTCAACTGAACCGATTTTCATGAAACAAAGTGGAATCGACGCAGAATTGTCACCATTCTCGGGTGAACCTCGACCATAATTTTAAAAAATTTTTTACTATTTTTTTTTTACACTAAACTACAAAAAAAAGCCCGAAATTGAAATTTTTTTTTGAATGGCCGCCATTTTGTCAAAAAAAATCACAAAATTAAGTTTGAGGTTCACCCGAGAATTACATCTATATTGATTATAACCCCGTTTTTTTTTCATTTCGGACGCTCCGGAGACCCGGAATCGTGGCCGCCGTGACCACCACCAACTTTGAAGTCTCATTACTTTTTGAACAGCCCTCGTATCGAGGCAAAAAAAAATTTTTTATTTACTTTGAACCTTTTGTAATACAATAAATAAAAAAAGTTTTCAATTATTCTTTGCGTTTTCAAAAAAGAATTTTTTTAAAAAGGGTCCAAAAAACGGGTTTTGAATGAGAAGACCCCCTTAAGGGCATCAGAGGCTAGTTGGTTCCGGCGGAGCGCTGGAACCGCTCTTCTAAATTCAGGGCAAAGGCTTCCACTCGGTCCTGTGAAATAATAATGGTAAACGGTACGGTAATGCTCTGTTAATTAAACATTATTTCAACTGAGTAAAGGGTATATCAAAGTAAGCCAGGACCGACTTTTCATTACGCTCTCGTTTTTATTTACATTCAGGCAGCTTCCCATTGCCACTTTAAAAACAACTCTCAACAGACAACAACTGTAATGTTTTCTACTTTTTACAATATTTTCACTCAAAATCAAAAAAAGGTACCATGCCGAATGTCAGCACCGGCTCTAGAAATACCGCTGCCGCCGGCTGTGCCGAAGGAGGGGACTGCGGCGGTGCAGGAGATCAAAGATGCGGCTACTGTCTGCGAGGAGGAACTAAATGATTATGTGGTCTCACTGATGGAGTGTTCTGTTTGCCTGTGCTACGTACTGTCTCCACCCATAATGATGTGCAAGAGTGGTCATCTGCTTTGCGTGGCTTGCCGCCGCAAACTGACCGTTTGTCCAGTCTGCCAAGTCACACTGACGCGTTTTCGTAATGTGCCCATGGAGAAGTTGGCTACAAAATAAAATTTCCTTGCAAGCATACACAATACGGCTGCAAGTTGCGTCTGGGGTACGCCGAGAAGAAGGACCACGAGAACAAGTGCAAGTTCCGACCCTACTTGTGTCCCCATCCTGTGGGCAATTGCGTTTGGCAGGGTCCGCTCGAGATGGTATATAGGCATTTGACCACCACGCACGAGAACGTCGAAACCATGGAGGGCATTGACATTAACTTTGTCGCCGGCAATGTAAACGTGGAGGGTGCTTTGAACTGGACCATAATCCAGTCGTGCCACGGTCGCCAATTTGTAGTCTCTTTGGAAAAGGTGCACTTGAGAAAGAAGCGTTTTCTATATTTCTTTGCTTGTCGTATGATTGGTACGATGCAGGATGCAGAGGGATTTACATACCAAGTTTCGCTGGAGGGCCAATGTTGCGCCATTAAGTGTCAGATCCAATCGAGCTCGATACGCGAGACCTATAGTACCTTTAAGAAGGATGAATACGCTCTGGGGTTTTACAATGACTTGGTAGAGTACTTCGCGCAGAATGGCAAGTTGACTTTGAATGTTTTAATTGAGAAAACTGATGATGCAGATCTTGAGGACAGGGTTGATGTATATTTTTATAATCGGCGGGCAACAACAACAACAGAAAAAACCTTATTGGTAAGGCTCCAGTCGGCAAGCCAGACACACACTACATGTACCTGTTTTGCTGTTTGATGTTTTAACTCGCTTCGAAGCGAGACAACTATGCGCGGCTGGCGCCACGAACCGAGGCAATATTTAATACGACTGCGTGGCGCCAGTTACCGTCAAATAACTCTCGGAGTAATAAGAGCAATGGGAGCAGGAGCTTGCCCATCGCTGTTTTAGACCATACAATAAGGTTACAATTCTTGTTTATTTCACTTTGGCGGCCAACGTGCAAAACAATATACAATTTTCATTTCATCAATGTTTCAAGTGGGCTTTAAAATCATAATTTGTAAACGTTTTGACCGTAAAGTGGGGTTTTAAATCATGCTCATACAGATATGGCGCCCAACGTGAGAGCCCAAATCGAATTAAAAATTGTTTTCCTAACTTTGATAAGTTTTGTGCATAAAAAATGTCCTAACCTTACCTTAAATTCGATTCATTGTTTTTTTTTTTTGCATCAACTACAGACCACTGTATAATAAACTCGTGCCTCCTGTCTGATGTCTCCTTCGATGGCACGCACACGCTTCAGTTGCATGTCACACGCCGCTTGATTGGTTGCCTGATTCGTTGATTGCCTGGCTCAAGCTCACGTGACAACACACCGCCGTTGGGCATTGTTCAACTTGCGCCGCTGCGGTTGGTGTCCCCCCCTGTCAGCACACTCCACTCTGTGTGTCTGCATTTTAATTTCCTTGGCGTTGCTTGGTTGGCTGCCTCTAGCTTGGTCATTTGTTGATTTGATTGATAGCTCCTCGAGGCCAGTTTCCTGACTTGCTAATGAACTTACCTTAGTGTGTGCAGTCGTTAACAAGTTATGAGCCAAGGCAAAACATGTAAATAGATTTAACTCTTTTTTTTTTTACTTTTACAACTGACCACACCACATGTCGCTGGTGATTAGCAAACTTCATAAATTTAACTAAATTTCACAGATTAAGTGGGTTTGTGGCAAAAAAGTTTGAGCTTACATAAAAAGTTTATTCCACCTCTCTCTTGGATATTTTACTGCCAGAACGATGATGGTTTGTTACCTGAAAATATGCGAGAGGAAAATATGTTACAAGTTGATTAGTTGATATGGGTCAGGTTAAGCCAATGTTGAGGTTTTATGTGGGTGTGTGTGTGTGTGATATGAGATGCGTGTGTGTGACTTGGTTGAGTGGAGCATTATAAATGGAACATATAAATAGAAATGGCATTTACGCGAGTTTGATTTATTAGGAGGTTAAGTTAAAGGGGGTTTGTAAAGCAAAAAGATTATTAGGTACACTCCGCTCCACACTCAAGAAAAAGGAGCTGCAGAATGGGGTGGGACCTTCTTATCGAATTTGAAAAATTGACAAATGAAGTTTGCGAGCGCCTTCCAGTCTTTCCCCATTTAACCAGTCCTTGACTTCTTCGTATTCAAAAGCGTTGCTTAAGATGCAGACTTCTAATTTTGCTTGTAATTGGGCACATTGCGTGATAAAATGTAGCATGATTTAACAGTTCCCGAGGTTGCATAAGGTGCATTGCGTGTTAGTCGTCTCCATGTGGTGCTTATGGTTGAGAGGTGCATTCGTTCAAGCTCGACATGCTTAGGTTAGATGAGTTGCAGTGTATTTTCATCACTGAAATAGTTAAGTTCTCCCAGGCCTAAGGTTAAGAGTTTCCTTTAAAGTCATCCGGGTGGGGCTTTGTTCGCCAAATTTCTCGAAGGCTAAGGAGTTCTCTGAGTCATACGTTTTCTAATGATGTCCATATGAGACTTTTTCCATGAGTTGGGGTCCGATATGTAAATATATAATTCTAGTTCTGGGTTTCCCGAAGGGCTATTCAACAGTTGATAGCATTTTTGTTCTTACATCTATAGCTAACGATTACCAATTGCAGAAAAAAGTTATACCTGTTTTTTTATCGATTTCAAAGTTACTTGATACACAATTGATAGAAGGAGTCTGATGTTTCACCCGAGCAATCTAGGAGTCTCCACTAAAATGCTGAATATTCTGCACAGCTTGTACGAAAAATCAAACTGCGGTTTGGGATGGAAAACGTTGTCGGAGTGGTTTGAGACAAATTCTAAGTAAAGCAAGGATGTTTACTAGCCCCTTGCTTTTTCATTGTACATTGATGACATTGTGACAGTATTACCTGTGGAGGCGGGAGTTTTTAAATAAAAGTATGCTGGGGCAGGATTTAAATGTACGCTGATGACATGGTCGTCCTTGCCACGTCACCTAGAATGCTGCAAGACATGATAAATGCAATAAGCTCTTACTGTCAGACCTGGAATTTGGAGAATAAACACAAGCAAATCGGAAAGTAATGCGTTTCGCAGCAGGGTGGGTCTACTTGCTGGGTGGAACGCTGGGCGACACTAAACGGAGGAACTGAATCGGTTAACGCAGTACAAGTACTTGGGAGTGACTCTAACACGAAACATGTCCTTTAGCAAGCATATTGAACTGAAACTGCGGGAGGAAGATCGCCCTTAACAGTATGGAGTGCCCTGCTGCCGGAAAGGTAAGCCACAGTAATAAAATACAAAATGTTTCGTTACGGCAAGAGCCATAATGTGTTATGCATCGCAAGTCTGCTTTGCAATGCAACACGACGAGGTGGAAAACTTCTTCGCTATTTTATACAAAAAATTTTTCGACTACCGATAAATACTCCAAACCGGCGAATCTACTTGGAAATCCGGGCTGGGATCAAGTGTTTGGAATACACCTGCAGTCCTACTTTAGCTATATAGGGAGATGTCTCAACTTATCCGTAAACAGAGCGCCTTATGCCGTGGCAGCGTCGTTGCTAGATTCAATGAAACAATGCTTCGAAGAATGGCTGCAGCTAGTTAGTGCAATACGATGTAGTGCTTGACCCGAACAACCGGACACCTATGGCTGGTTTCTACAGAATATTTTTATTGCGGACAATAAATGAACAGGAAAGCGAGTCGTACATGCGGCAAGCTCAAAAGCCACACATGCGGGAATTTACAAGACACTGCAATATAATCTCTGAAAACAATTATTTCAACGATTGTGCTTTAGCATGTCCATACAACGAACATTTAAAGCCAGAACTGACGCTTAAGCTTGGTACCAACCACATTTTGCAAATGAGAACTGCACATTATGCAACTTAAGGGCAATGCGAAGATATCTTTAATTTTTGTGCAATATGTCCAATTTCATGAGATCAGAGTAAACCGCATGGGGAAAATCGGTGCCAACAGAGGAGTTGTTCAATATTTTAAATGGAACGAACTGGAATACACTCTGGGGCGTTTCCTGGTAATCAACAAAATATAGGGAGCAGATGTTAACGTCAATTCTAGAAATATGTTAATTCACAATTGAGGTGGAAGATTCACTATTCGCGATTTATGGGGAAGGTAGGTGGAGTAACCTGAAGAAAGTGAATCTGTTCTGCTATATTATGCTGTTATAGAGTGGATAAACATTTTGTAAACAGTTTCCCGATGTTGTGTGTGTGTAATGTAAAACTAAATTGGAAAAATGTTTTGATTTCCAAGAGCCAAGTTTTTATACACTTTAAATAATTTAAAGAAATTTTTAGGCTGACGGCTATATAAGCCAAGCCATTAAATAAACAAATACTACTATACTTCTAGTTCACTGCCGATCCGTTTCACTCTTGGAAGAATTGGAGCCTATTCTCAGGAGATGTCTTGTAATAATTTTTGGGAAGCCGCCTATCTGGCATGCTCATAACCCTTTGAATGTAATTGAAGTGCAAACGCAGTGTGTCCAAATATAACGGGCCAAGCCCTGTTTCAATATGAAGAGCATAGTTTGGCGTACTCCTTGGTAGTCTGAATAGCTTTTTCAGAAAAAACGCTGTAGTTTTTCTACATCCTCAAAAGAGATGTAGCCCCATATTTGAGCAGCGTAAAACATTATGGCTTTTTGCCGTTGCCGTAAAGTATTTGTATTTTACACTATGAGGCCACTTCTTGCTTACCGAGCAGTGACTTCCAGCATGAGTTGATTGCCTTCATTGAGTCGCTAGTTTTTCCGCATGTGTTTTTTAGCTGCATGTTCTGCTCAATTATCACTCAAGGTACTTGTAGTGCGTAACTTCTCCAATACTTCCCCGTTCAAGTGCCAATTTTCGCTTGTAGCCGTTCGCCCTGCCGTCGCAAATCGTCAGTACTTTTGTTTTAGAGCGTTGATCTGCAGGCTCCACTTTTGGCAGTAGCTGTGCAATTGGTTTCACATATTTTGGAGTCCTTTGGTGATTCGCCATAGGGACCATAGCATCCGCGTGTACATCAGGGCCCTTATTGTCTGTCCTGCAAATTTTATTCCTCCAGGAAACAAAGGGACTATATCTTTGCATTATAATGAGAACAGGAGTGGACTCAGCAAGCGCCCTGCTTGACCCTGTGTTATTCCCGTACCATTTAGATAGCTGCTTGCCATCCCAAACAGAGCACGTGTTCTCCGAGTATAGCTTTTCGATAATTTTGCAGACTTTTGATGATATGCCTAAATTATTTAGTTTATATATTAATCTCTGCCGGTTGATAGTGTCGAAGGCAGCCTTGAAGTCTTCTTTTCCTTGAGATATGACTTGCAGATAGCCGATAAAGTGAAGATACTGTCCACCGTACTGTAACCTGCTCTGAATCCCGACTGGTATTGTTTTCTGCGACCCAAGATGTGAGACGATTGAGTAGGATTGAGCTGAATATTTTCACCATAACATTTAGACATGAGATGCCCCTGTAATTTGCAGCTATGGAAGGGGTCTCTTTATATATTTATGGATATATGATGTTTTCCGAAGCTTTGGTGGTACAATGGCCGTTTAAAAATCTTATTTAGCTCTGAGGTGAGGGTGTTGAGAAAGTTCTCTGAGGCGCATTTTAGAATTCGGCAGGTACTCGATCTTCTCCAGGTGCTTGTTCAGTTTAAGGCTTGAAATTGCCAGCGCAACTTCGCTTGGGGATATCAGCGCGTCCAATTTTTCGTTTTGGCTACTGGTCACGGGGGCTAACAAGGAGTTATTTACGCTGGGATTATTTAATAAGCAGCGAAAAGCGAACCAGATCACTTGCAGTGGCAATGTCCAATTGATTTTTTGCTGAAGGTCCATTTATTTTCCTCACTGTCGCCTAGAAAGCTTTTACTGTCCTTAATTGTCGCCAAGTCCTGTTCTAATCTCAGGCCCTCTTCCTCTTTCCTTTTTCTCTTTCTTTCTTTTTTTTCCCTCTCCCTTATTTCTTCCTTTTTTTTTTTCTTTTTTTTTTTCCTTATTTTGCACTTTGTTATTTGATGTCGCCCTTTTAATGCTTGAGCCTTTATATTGAATCAACTGTTCAAGTTTTAAGCTTTCTATCTCTTACAGTTTGAGCTGTGCTTTGATGAATCAGTCAGCACTTTAAAACTAAATTAAGTACCCTACATATCAAGTGTTTTTCTGCCATTCTTCACATATGCTCAATCTTCATCCAAAGTACTTACCCCATAGTAAAAACATACCAAAAAAATAAACACAAACTCACTTGACAACTTTTACTCCACAAAAGGTTTTCTTATTCCACTCACAGGACTCAACAAACACTCAATAATTTTCTTAACTAAATCGAACCACAAATAATACCGAACACAAAAAAAAAACAAACTCATCGAAGACATCATCCCATTAGGTTCACTTAAATTACTCCAAGCCAACACAAAAACACACACACACACACAGCAGAGCAGAGAGAACTTGTAAGAAGAGCTGGTAAAACTTTGCATGCTGTTTTGTGGTTGTTTGTTGAGGGGTTAAGTTCCAAACTGACTGACTGACTGACAAGTGCATTTTGATGCACAACAACCATAAATCAGGAACAAAACTGGAAGTGAAAAAACGTTTACGAAGTGCAAGTGCCGATGCCACAGAAATCAGGATGAGAGGAAAAGCCACAAAGCGTTTTTTGGTGGCGGCAACCGCGAGCGTAAAACTTTTTAGCTCAAGGATTTTGGGTTAAAGAAAACGAGGCTATCAAATCTGCACGAACAGAAGGTTGTTGCCGCAAAAGTTGGTTTTCTCGTTTGTAAAACGGACAGCTGCAGTTTGTCTGTGTGCAAATTGCCAGCCACCAAAATTGAAAACTGCTGAGCCAAACGCCTGAAAGTAGGCAAGTGAACTCAATTCAGAGAAGCAGAAAAAACCACAGCAAATGCTTTTTGCTCCCCTCTTTTTTTTTTATAGTTCCTGCCTGCCTGGCAGTCTGGACTTCCTCCCCTGGCCCACAAATGCTAGACACTATTAATTTCAGTCGTTGCTCTCCCAAAAGGTTGTTTCCTCTTCCTTTTTTTTTTTGCTGTTGGGTTTAATTTCTTGATATATTTCAATTGCGCTGCTGGGCGCCAAGAGGCTGTCAGTTTGAAGTTGATTTGTGGCTTGTTTTAGGTTTTTATTTAGCCTTTTAATTAAAGAGAAGTGCTTAACATTACACAAAAAGAAAAAAAAAGAAAAAACTCTAAAGCCACGCCATTTTCCAGTTTCCATTTCTTTTCTCATGCATATCTTGCCTGCTTACTTAGGGGCCACACCCACTCATATGCTATGCATTTTCCATCTAACCAAGTCCCTTGTCAATCAAAGAATCTACATTTAAGTTTCTTTTGTATTCCACTTCTAGTTTTGCTGCCAAGTCAAACTGCTTATCAATGAAGCTGGCGAAACTGAGATGAGCTTTGAGTGGCACCCACACACACACACAGGGGCAGGAATTTGCATGTTGTAACATTGACATTTACGCAACATGTCCCTGTTGCATGTTTGCAATTTGCATTTGCAAATAGTTGCAAAAACGAACATCAAATGCGGCAAATGCGGCATGACAAGAGTGGTGAGGAGGGGAGGGAGGCCAGGCAGGGCCAGGGAGTGCCACTGTGCCACATGAACCGCTCTGACTAACCCACGAAAGTTTGTAAATATGCATGCAAATTTTTACTACTACTTCTTTTTTTTCCCGCATTCTATGCCATGTTTTCAATTTTGACTGCCTGACAGTAGACAGCGGCGTCGTTAGTGGGTAGGTTCAACAGGGAGGCTTAAAGAACGATCTAAGAAAGAAAAGCTTAAAGGATTTTCTTACAGAAAGGCAAGGGCAAGGAATAGTACTTAGGATAATGCTGCGATTAGAACTGAAAACTTGTCTTGAGTCACAGAGTACAGGTTTGCGTTATCCATTGACCATTTGAAAGACTTTCTATACAATCTAAGCTATACAAATGAGGCGAACCTACGTACCGCAACTCTTTTAACAGGATTTCAATGTCTTTATTAACTTGCTTGCATACGATTGTGACGCTCCATAATATGTCACGCACATTTCAAAGTAAATAGGGCACCCAACTCCAGTTATCGATAATTATCGATAAGCGATCATGCAAAATGGCCGAGCGCGTTAAGGAACGCGTTAGGGATTCTTGGCAGAGCGGCCGCTATATAAGCAGACCATGCTGTTCAGAAGCTTCACCATCAACATTGTGGTCTAAGAGTGCGCCTTGCCTCTGTCCACCTACCCAATCCCCTCGTGGTCTCAAAGTGCGCCGTCCTCTGTCCACATAAACCTCTCGTGGTCTCAGAGTGCGCCCTGCATCTGTCCACCTAATCCTCTAGTGGTCTCAGAGTGCGCCGTCCTCTGTCCACCAAACTAACCTGCTCCAGACAAAACTAAACCCAAATCCCCAACCCTCTAGTGGTCTCAGAGTGCGCTGTCCTCTGTCTGCTAACCCAATCCTCTAATAGTCTCAGATTGCGCTGTCCTCTGTCCACCAGCCAAATCCTCTTTAGAACCCTCCAGTACCCTAGTGGCCTTAGAGTGCGCTGTCCTCTGTCCACCCATCGAATCTGCTCGAGAACGCCCCAATCCGCTCGTGGTCTCAGAGTACGCTGTCCCCTGTACTCCAAACGACGCTGCCCCATCATCGTGAATCATCTCTTAGAAACGCCCCACGCAGCCGACCCAGAGCACGAGGCCATACTACTACGATCGATCCAACGCACGCGCAACTCCGGATCATCATACCCGAGGCCGGACGGACGCGGGCCTTCACATCAAGGCCCCAAAAGGCAGTCACCACCTGGAGATGCAGCACCGGCGGATACCCGACACCCAGAGGGTGTACTTTATTATTAATTACGTGTATTAAATTTAGAACTGAAGCCTAAAACCACCTTTCCGAGGAATAAAGACATACCGTGAAGACTTGATTGAGACACTTTTCTTGTTCTTTCTGGGAAGACTAAAGGGAAATTCATGTACAGAAACCACGCTACAAAAAAATCAAATTGCTGTGATTCCTGGCACCGGCGAGCTACCCCCGGCCAAGTATCGATACACGTTTTTCGAAGAATGCCCTCAAAGAATGTTTGATAAACTAAGCTGACACTTACATCTACACTCAGAGAAAAAATCAAGCCTATCGTTATTGATATGAAGCATTTTTGATGTCAAAATTACGGTAAGATGGAATGTTCTTGGACTTAAGCTGAAAATACTGAAATCAAGCATGGATTTTCTTGATCTTAAGTTCAGTCCGCTTCAGATCAAGAATAAATCATCTAATATATGTATAGTCATCGATTTAAAGACGTTTCATAAAAAACAAAAAAGTTTTCTCACTAGAACTAGTTTTTCGACCGATCGTTCCTATGGGAGCTATATGCTATAGTCATCCGATTTCGACCAAACTCTAGTGAAATCGTGGGAAAGAATAGTAAACTAAATACGTACTTGGAGGCGTTTCCATTAAAAACAAAAAATTTCTCACTAAGACTAGTTTTTAACCGATCGTTCTATGGCAGCTATATGCTATAGTCATCCGATCCGCCGGTTCCGACAAATGTGCAGCGTATTTGTACCAAAAGACTTTGGCAAAGTTTGGTGAGGATAGCTTTAAAACTGACGGAGGAGATAGCATAGAAACAGACACGGACAACGAGGGCTAAATCAACTCAGCTCGTCGTGCTGATCAAGAATATATATCTTTATGTGGTCGGAGATGCTTCCTTCTATGCGTTACAAACATCCGGACAATTTTATAATACCCTCTGCAAGGGTATAATTACGGTAAGATGAAAGTTCTTGGACTTAAGCTGAAAATACTGAAATCGGGGATGTTTCTTTTAAGTTCGTCGCTCTAGTAAGCATAAAAGAATAAATCGACTGCTGGCTGGCAACTTCGAAGCCGCAGCCAACTCCGAGAGCAAGAGCGAGAATTGTTCGAATTTTTTCGCACTTCACTCGCCCACAAGCTCTACGTAGAGATATGTTTGTCTGCTCGTAGTTGAGCAGATTTCGTGCTAAAAAATCTAGAAGAAAAAATTCTAAATTGAAGCCGATTTCAGGCTGGCCAATTCGTGCCAGATTTCTCTGGGTGTAGTTTTTAACTACATACTCGAAGGGTACAACGGGAAAGAGTGTGCGGTAGCAGCATATCTTGACAACCAGCAGTTCTTTGAAAGAGTTCTACTCTCGACAATCTAATCAGCTGTAACTTTGAGTCACAGTTTCTTGAAGGGCTGAATCTTTGAGGTGACATCTCAGACTCTAATCATTCGTTTAGCAGGGTAGCTCTACTCCCTTTATACGCACGGCAAGAGCTGGTAAACTATCGATGCCACTTACGATATATCGAATCTTTGTTACTATCGTTACTATCAAATTTTTCTTATTACACTATCGATAGTTTTTAACTAGCATTTTTGTAAGTTTCACATCAGTATCCCTCCAAAATCCTTGGCAGCTAAAAATTTGGGTATGCAAAACTAAACAAACTAAAACGAAATAAAATTACTTAAAACCAGATCTTCAAAATGAAATTGGCCGACTGGTTTGTATATTTTTAATTAAAAAGAAGACCTATGCAGTGCTGCCCATCACCGTTGCGACCGGTGCTGCCCATAATTGATTGTTTTCCATATAACTCGACAACAGTTCATCCGATCTTTACCATTTCTTTGGCGGATCGATAAATAATCTTGATTTCAAAATACCTTCTATCTATCTATAAAACTGTGGGAGGTATGGACATTGTTCCAATTTGGCAAAAATTGAAAATAAACTTGATCTGCCTGTAAGTATAAGAAGCATATGTCCCATACATATCACACCTCTATCTCTTACCATCTCTGAGATCTGTTTGTTCATAAAGACAGACAAACAGACAGACAGACGGACGGACAGACGGACATGGCTAAATCGACTCGCCTGTTGATGCTGATCAAGAGTATATATACTTTATAGGATCGGAAATGCTTCCTTCTGGCTGTTACATACTTTTGCACAAACTTAATATACTCTGTGTACCTCTGGTACAGAGTATAAAAATATTTAGAAAAGATTATCGAAATATGGGAAATACTTTCAATAAAATGTCTAATTTGAAATTGGAGTTGAATAGATTTAGTATCCATACTATCGATATTATCGAATCTTTTCTCCAAAACTATCGAAAATATCGAATGGCGCCACTATCGATAGTTTGCCAGCTTTACGTACGATATGCTCACTTCACAGCCACAGATGCCCTCCAGGAGAGCCTGAAACGTTTTAGAAACTGGGTTTCAGATGGAACATAGCTACTCTCAGAAAAAAACAACTAGCAGATAAATTTTTTACCGTTTTGCACTTAAAATTCCAAGTATGCAATTAAATTAAGAACATAACATTCTTAAATCCGGGTGGGAAGTGCTTAGGAATTCTAAAGCAACATGAGTGTAAAACTCAATTGTGAGAGCGGACTCAACTCTATTCTCATAAATGTTCTCTCTCCCCCATCTACTCACTCCCCTCACCTAAAAACACTAAACTGAGAACGAATTAAGCTCGATTTCCAGACCGAAGTTATCGAAAATTCAAGACCGAATAGATGTTTTTTCAAGAATTCGTACCTAAAATAATAGTCCTACTTATTTCTGGCTTTAGATTTCTGAGATTTAGTCTTTGGATAACTATTGGCCTAGCCTTCTTTGATTTAGCAAAGAGACGTCATTTCAAGAACAAATTTTGTATAGCTTTAGAATTTCATGGGCTTGAACAAAGAACTTTCTTTACTTGTTCAATGAACTTCCATTAGTAAGGAGAAAATAAGTTAAAGGTAGAGGGAAAGCCGTCTAAAACTGCAGGTTTACTTAGCATAAAGGTCGTAAAAACAGTCACATATGTACTAAAACGCTGAGGCACGGCGCTGTTGTTTGAAACTAAGCAAAAATAGTTTCATTTATAAGAACAAAGAACCCCCGTTTGTAAGCAATTAGGCAAGCAAACTTTTGGTCATCGTTTTAGCATCGGGGCGTATATCTCTCACACTAATTCGGTAAGGCAATAGGGGACACACACACACAAGGGCTGTCTGGCTGACAGGGCGGAGTTTTGCGCGCATGCTGCTTTGGAATTCCCAAACAGTTATAGCAAAGCAAGCATGCAAGAGATCGCTGATGATTGAGGGTGGTTCCTCATGAAACAGCTGTACGATCTACCAGCCACCTTTGTTGTTTTGTGTGTCTCTGCTTAAAGTTATACAAAGGCATAACATGACCTCGATCCGGCTAAAGCTGCAGATTTACTTAGCATAAAGGTAGTAAAAACAATCACTTAAGTAATTATGGTTCAGTACTTCCACTTTGGAGCAATCATACAAATTATATCTTTACACAAATTAAAACCGTCTTTAAACTTTTAAGATTTTCCCGCCTCTTAAGCTCTCTTAATCTCTTATATCTCAGTGGTTTTTGTCCGACCGAATTGAGATTTTTTGCATAATTTGATTATAAATAATTACCAATGTAAATATACTTATTTTTTAAACAGACAGACAGACATTTCATTTCATTTTCCGTTACCCTCTGCATTAAAATCCTTAGAAATTTGCAAAATTTATTGTCAAATTCAATAATGTGAGTATATCAGATTAATTTTGTTGAAAAATATAAATTTTCAAAATGAATCCCACTGAAATAAATAACTAACTATGCCTCTGCATGTGGTAAATTTACACCCACACACACTGACACTCCGTTGTGTGGGGTTACCCCATAGTTTTAGTAACGGTCTCGGTTACCATGTTTGCCATGTTGCGGGTTTCTGCCTCATGGCATGCATTTTGATACATTCTATTGGTTGCTCTTCTCCTTGCTCCTGCCACTATTGGTATTTTCATAAATGCAGAACTCTTTCTCTCTCTCTGCCAATCTCTAGGATTGCTGTTCATTGCATTGAAATGTTATGAATTGAAATTGGGCATATTGCAGTTGAAACTTCAATACAACGTAGAGTCTGTAGAACAATATTTGTTGCTAGTGGCATTTTTCATTACTCATCCAATGCACAACTCCCAATTCAGTTCAGCTGGGCGTTAATTTGCATGCCCAAACAAAATGGGGTTTTTTGGGGAATTTTACTTGCATTTTCTTTTGTATGATGAATTAGCATATTGTGTGTTATAAGTCATGTTCGATTTGGTTTTTGCATATTTCACAATGTTTGCACTTCAATTAGAGCGGATAGTTTTCAAAATGAAATAAAAATTTGTTAAGGGGTATGAATTTTTGGGGCATAGTTTGTGGAATATTGAAGTTGGAGCTAAGCTAAAATTTCTTTAGGAAATATATTTTGGGAATTGTTTAACATTATTGGCATCACTTACGTATTGATATAGGCAGAAGCACTTTAAGAACTTTCCTTCCCCTTCAAAAAATTTCCTACTCATCATTCAATCGCAATCAACTGGTCAAAGTTTACTTTGCCTTGTTCAAAAATCTGCACAGACCTTTCAAATTTGATTTGGACTGGAGCAACCAATTACCAAAAACTGTTTGAATCATTTTGCCAAATCACTTAAAAATATTAACACAAAACTCACACACAGTGAAAATTACTCAACAACTTTTCCTACATTTTTTTTTTTAGACAACTCAATGTGAAAGAGCCATGACCAAACAGAAGGAAAAATCCTCTAACGAAAATCACAACCAAAAAATTTGCACAAGAAAAGGAAGAAGTGCAAATCAGAGTAGAGTAAGTTAGGTTTTTTCTTCCCTTCTTTCGCTTTTTCTTTTTTTTTTTTTTTTTTGCTGACTTAACAACATACAAATGATGAAAATGAATGAGTAAGTGAGTGAGTCGGTGAGTGAGTGGATGAATAAATGCATGAGTCTGAAGGCTGAAAATGTTTGCATGTGGAACGCGATGCTGAAAGCCGCTTACTCACGTTTGTGTAATCAGTGTGAAAACCAGCGTAAAGCCAAAAGCAAAGCCAAAGGCAAAGCCAAAGAAAAGAATGCGCACCAAGTTCAATATACATAATGACATGAGGCACTGGCACTCCAATCCTTGTGCGAAAGAAACACGATTTCTTGATGAAAATTCCATGTGACAACGCTGTAAGCCATACGACATTGGCGGGTGTGTGGGGAAGGAGAACAAATACCTTTATTGTGTGTCAACGTGTCAAAGTCAATTTGACTTGGGGCTGTTGCTGTTGTTACATTTTTTCTCTGTAGCTTTAGAACACCATGACTCAGCTCTGCCCCCATTTAAACTACTTAAAGAGCAATTAAAAATCCCACCCGCCTTCCATTCATAAAATTGCTAGTCAATTGCATTTATCAAAATGCTGCCAATTAGTACACAATGGCGAAACACAAAAGAGCGAAGCGAAAAACAAAAGCCAAAACTCAGCGCAAGCACTAAAAATTTATGACAGCAACTAACCTCAAAATGCGAATGCCACAAAATGCTTTTACGACCCAAAATGCCAGAGCCAAAGTTAAAGCTGATACACTTTCCTTTGGTAAAGGGAAGTGTTAAAATGCTCTTTAAATTGGTGTACAGTTTTAAGAAGGAAAAATTCTGTAAAAATAGTATTTGTTTTAAATTCTTCAAATTTTGATATAAATGCTTTTTGGTAGTCGAAACGACGAAATATGACGTTGCTAGCTTTATGTCAATATCTATAAAATAAGGCAGACACAATACCAAAAACAACTGTTTCAAGAAAAACCGACTCCATTTGCCTTCTCATATCACGATTGCCTTAACTGGTTGAGAATATCAAGTAATAACAGGTGAAAGAAAAAAACATTTATTTTAGAAAATATTTTTTTGCCAATTAAAAGTTTCCTCATACCAAATTCACAGTCATAGGGTTATGCATTCGCACAGATTACACCTTCATGAACTTTAGTAAACATTTCTAAAATGATCATCAAGAAAGCTTATATGTACCATTTTTTGATTATCTGGCATGTTCTCAATGGAGCTATTTCGGTTTGGCTTTGCTGATTTCAATTCCGAATGAAATTGCTTACGTTTTACTTTTAAATCCTCGAACAATCGAACAAACGAAACAATCGAAAATGGAACAATCAGAAATAAGGGAGGCTGGCTTTTACGTTTTACTTTTCGTTGTGGCTGGCCCTGCCAATTTTTAGAGACATTTACAAAAAAATTTGATTAATTCTGTTAAAGACTTAAATACGATTTAAATTACATAAATAAGTTCCACATTGATTCCAGAGTTAAGGAAAATTCACTTAAAGTACATTTGGCAACTGAACGAGCGCGTAAATTTCCAATTACTTTTCAATTCACCAGCCAGCAAGCATAACTTTATAAGACGAAAAACGCTTTTGTTTTTGTGTAGCGAGAATCTAAATCAATTCCGTTTCCGAAAAGTTGCAGTTTGAGTGGTTTGGAGAGCATGCCTGTATATTCTATGTTTAGTAAAATTTTTTTTAATCTATTAAATTTCGTTTTGAAATATAAGAAAAATATATTGAATTGTCGATGAGAAAACCTAAAACTGTTTGTGGAGAATCAGAGTAAATATCCCCACTAACGCAACGAATTATCTAATGCATTCAAGACCAACCGTTTCTACTTCCAACTTTGGAACAGGCATTACACGAAGAAGCAAACTTCATGAAGTTTTCTCGGTACGCGTGAAAATCAGGTCACATTCTATAGATTTTGTTAAAAGTTCTAGTAATTTTTCGCAGAATTTTCCGCTTACTAAACAAGAAAGAATGTCGGTCAAGCCCGACTATAACATACTGTGTACCTGTGAAGTGCTGCCCATCACTGTTGCGACCGGTGCTGCCCATAATTGTTTGTTTTTCTTATGACTCGAAAACCGTTCGTACCTCTGGTACAGAGTATAAAAATTCGAATTCGTTTGAGCAACTGAAATCGATTGCTCAGTGCCAAGTGAATTCAATTCAAGAGAAAATTAAGAAGAGATCTAGTAACCACAGATTTCACTTGTTATTACATAAATTAGTACATTTTAAACGCGAAACATTAACGTTTACTCGGAAATCAAGTCGAAAACTCGATATTTGTCATATATGTCCATAATAATTTTCTAGATTCCTGACATCTTTTTGTGAAAAACAATCATCGAGAAGGTAGGCCAAAACTTCAACTGATGCGAAAAGAATTTCGCTTTGTAAATGTTGACAATTATGTTTGCTGAAAAGAAATGATATTCAATATTAAGTGGATATTGTTTTTTTTCGTGCGAGCGTGTTTTTTGATAAAAAATTTATACTGCCACTGAACATTTGGCCAGACATTTAGCAGAGACTCATCAGCAATCGTAAGTCGGTAATCGCTAATAGGAATTATCTTCTGAATGAGCCCTATGATCTTCGGAATACAAGAAGTATAAAATGATCGAATGGATCTCCGAGTTTTCAAAGAGAACACTTGAACTATGCGGAACACGAAGATTGTACTAGAAATGAATGTGCGAATATCGTTTTCAAATCGGCCCTTTTGATGAAGGATAAATTAAACACATTGCTTTAGTTTTCTGCCGAAAGAAGATTTTAATCGTATTTTTAGAAATACATAATAAATAAATTTCTCTGGCACTTAAAATTCTTAAAGCTTTCAAGCAAGAAGGCGACAAAGACTTTGCATACTTAAAATGGCTATACAGATAATCAGCTATTGTAGTTAAGTTTTTTGTTAATTACACTAAGCAACAAGGTAGAGTATCTTGAATGGTTGGTAGTGATTCTAGATGATTTTCGTGTGCTAAGCAAGACTGCGTTTTCAGAAATTGTCCATCACGTCGACATTTTAAGTAATTTCAGGTTAAAGTTGCTAAAAGTGCCTATTTTGACCCTTTTCAGGAGCGTTTTTCGGGGAATCCATTCTATTGTTTGGACTCTCTTTGATACCATCGGAAAGTACCACTTTTTAGCTTTGAAATAAACCATCTCAAACAATTCTGCGATTTTTTTCAATGGAGATATACCTCTTTTAGCACTTGTGCATGAATCCAAAAATATCCTTTTTATTGCTGGTTCCCCTAAGTATGAAAACGCTCTAAAAGGGTCAAAAAGGCACTTTTAGCAACTTTAAGCTCAAATTACTAAAAATGGATAATTTCTGATAACGCAGTCTTGCTTAGTACACGAAAACCATCCAGAATCACTACCAACCGAAGCTCGTAAATAACAATTGATCGTTTTTTCCTTTGTGGTCTGCTCAATAACAAAGTAAGGGAGCTGCAGTCGAGTGCCTCGACTACAAAATACCCTGTTCCCTTGATTTCGTGTTTTCCTTTACATACACACACACTCTCACACATACACACACTCCAACATACACACAAACGCATGCCGAGCGATAACTGACAATGCAAGACCCCCTCTCTCCCACAAGCAAAATTGATTCGTATATAACTTCGGTGTTTTTGTCCGATCTTAGTGATCTTTTCAGAATAGATAGCTATTGGGCCTTACTTGATATATGTAATTTAAGGTCTATTTTAAGATTGGCTCTGACAGTTTTTTGCGCTTAAAGGGGGAGGGGGAGGAATTTTCCAAATCTGAAACAAACTCGATTTGAATCGGGTATACACCTATCTACATGCAAATTTGTTGCTCTAGCTGTTATAGTCTCTGAGATCACGCGTTCATACGGACAGACAGACAGACGGACAGATATGATGCAGGGCTAAATCGACTATTGAACATCGCTGGGAAAAGTGTATCGACCCAAAAGATCCTATGTTGATAAAAAAAAAAAGATAAATTTTTGTGTTTTAGTAGTTAGGTAGTCTATTTCTGGGACCGCCCTCGTATAAGTGCTTTCAACCTCCCACTGAAGCATATAAAAACCTCAAAATAGACAAATAGAAGTTACCTTTTTAGGCACTTGAAGCACAACATTCAAACAAAACAAAATTTTCGATTTCCTGACTACTTTAACTCTAAATGCAAAGACATAAGTGGTTTTTATGAGCCCGTGCTTAGAGAGCACTGAATATGCTCCGAAAACCCTCAAACTTGTGTTTTAACCCCAAGAACGCTCTTAAGCTCGGCTCTTTTCAGACACATAATTTGGAGCCCTCCGAACTTTGCCTGCTGGTCTGCTATATTGAATCCAGTATATTGAAGCATTGATTGTGATGCTAGATGATTTTCATGTGCTGAACACGAATCTGTTTTCAGAATTGGTCCATAACGTCACGCGGCAATTTGAGCTTAGAGTTGCATAAAATGCTAATTTTGACCATTTTTTACTATTGTCTTAACTCTCATTAATATTATCGTATAGTACAATTACTTAGCTTTAAAATAAATAATCCCTAATATTTTTTAAATTTTTTTAAGCGAAGATATGCCATTTTGAATACATGCACTTAAAACGACCATATTTTGTACCGCCTATACGTAGTGCCATCGATGTTGTTCAAAAATTTTCATAGGAATTGAATACAAATGAGTAGCCAAATATAGGGATTTTGCATTGTATATTTTTGGGCAGTAGATGTTTTAACCAATTTAAGCAAATGTATTCAAAATGATAAATCTTCGCTTAAGAAAGTCGCAGAAATGTTGGTATAGTTTGTTTTAAACCTAAGAAGTGAGACTTTAGAATAATATCAAAGAGAGTTATAATAATAGTATTGGATCGCCACAAAACGTGCCTAAGGGGTCAAAAGACGCTTTCTTAGGCACTTTAAACTCATAACAAAACAAAACTTATTTAAAATCACCATAAATCCTTCAATATACTGGAAAAATGGTTATTATTTTTGCTAAACAGAAATCTAATTGAATACCGATTGCTAGGTCAGCTTCTGTTTTCATTCGTGCGAACTGTTTTCTGTATGAGCGTTTTCAAATCTGTCTATTAATGGAGAAGGATAAATTCTTCACATTGGTTTAGTTTTCTGTCGAAGGAAGTTAATAAATCAATTTCTCTCGCATTAATAACTCTTAGAACTTTCAAGCAAGAAGGTGACAAGGACTTAGCATACTTGAAAAGGCTATAAAGATAATCAGCTATTGTAGTTGAGTTTTTTGTTAAATATTCTGTTTACCAACAAAGAGTATTTAATCCTCTGTTTGAAAGAGCCAACCAGCTTTACTGGTCTTCTTCTGATTTTTTTGTGGTTTTGCTGTTGCTGGTGGCGCCGTCAATGATGTTGAAAGTTGATTACGCTTTAATGACCAAGGCGTTGCACAAACTTTTTGCCAGTTCTCTCCCCCAATCTCTCCTTCTCTCTCTCCCTCACGCTGTGTGGGTTTGAGAAAATACATTTCTAATTATTTAATGGCTGCACCGCATGCAGTTTTGTTATGCAAATGGCCGCTTTTGGTTTCTGCCAAATATTTACGACCTGGCTGCAGTACATTTTTTTTTTTTGCTTCTGCAACTTTCCGATCGTTATTGCATTGCACACTCGTAGGCACGTAATGGTCCGGCCACTGCTTCTACCTCTACTTTTTGCCTTTGTGCAGTGATATAGGAGTACAAAACAAAAGGCGTTAAAAAAGCCAAACCATAATAGGACTTAAAGTGTTTGGGGTGGTGGTAAAGTGGTAGGCGAAAAGTGGAGCAACGATTGTAATTGCATTTTGTTTTATTGTTGTTCCCTTTATGCAAATGAGTAAGGAGGCGGTAGCGAGGTTGAATGCCTGCTATTTTATCCGATTTTATATTTAACGCTGTAAAATTTGCCAGAACTTGGCAAGTAAGAAGAGGCATTTCCGGTTTATATATAAATGGTATTTTTGGGTGAATTTGGCCTAAATGTGGTATTATTCAATTGAATTTTAAAGCAGCTGAGGAGAGGCACTTCCGGTCAGCAGAGTTGTTAATTTTTTAAAGCATACTTTTTGGGGCAAACTAAGATTTCAGCTTAAAAATTCTTTTGCCACTAAATCTTTAAGCCAAACCCCCTAAAAACTAGCTAAGCTCTAATTGAAAATTCCCCGAGTCAAGCATTTAGCCAGACTGCTTTCAAATGAGCACAAAAATAAAAAAGAAAAGAAAAACCGCTCCCGCACATACACATAGATATGGCTGGCAAGGGAAATGGCTATCGATGCATCCGGCAGCTGTGGCTGCTCTTTCCGTCTCTCTTGCTCCCTTTCTTTCTCTGGTCAATTCAATGAGCGAGACAGATTAGCCAGCCAGGAAGAGCTCAAAAAAAATTTGAAAAAAAAGAGAAGCACGTCTGAATGGAATGAGCTTGACAAAAGCGAAAAGCCCGTAATGATGCGGAAGCGGACAAAAGGCCAATGGCAAAAGCAAAGGCAAAGGCATTCTAAAATTGTGGTCAATTGAAATGGCAATCAAGTTAGTGGCACGTCCTTGTCAGACACACACACACACACACACACAATAAGGCCAATCCACAATTTGCTGAAATTCACACCGCCAGAACAAAGGAGACAAACGAGTCACAATTATTACAAAAGGCCAGGCCATTTGACTTGGCAAGCACAATTTAAAAGTGAAAAATAAATCAAGGGAAAAATTTAAATGAAATTGAAATGCCTCAATCCATAACCGCATGTTCGTTTCAATCTGTCTGCCGTTAGTCCCCCTCTTCTGACTGACCAAAAAAATGAAGTTAAAGCTGCTTTTATGAGTCCAGCTTTCGTTGCTGTTGCTGCTGTTATGGTTGGCTCGCCAGTTTGTTGCCTTAGTACCTTCTGCTTCTACTTCTTTGTTTAGTTTTCGCTGTCTCTTACTCCCTCCCTCCCTCCCTCTCTCTGGCTCTATGTAACTAACGTTAACGTTGTTGTCCGCGAACAGGAATTTAATTTGCCAGCAAATTGCTGGGCAGGACACATTGTGCCATCAACAAAGTTTGTTTACTTTAAAACAAATTTCTTACAATTAATTTGTCATTTCTTTTGTTTTGTTGCCAAAAAGAAAGGGGATTTTAGGTATTTAACACTCAAAGTTGAAAGCCTTAAAGTGCATATGCACACAAATCCGCAAGACCAAGCGGTTTTAATATGCATTATATGCACCTGGCAGAGATAAAAGATTTATGGAATGAAAGGAGCTAAACAAAAATGTAGCTCTGCTCTTTCAAGGCAAAGAGAATTTAATTAAATGCAATTTTTTCATAGAAATATTAAGTCAGAGATAGCGAATATGGCGGTTACTTTTGAGTGGTCAGAAAAGATGCATTAAGGCAATTAAATTTTTGAGTTCCGAAGCGCTAAAGCTTCTAAAATATGTTTGACTCTATAATTTTATTGACTTACCCAATTATCATAATTCAACTGTTGTGGCCGCTTTTTGTAGTCGATTAAGTGTGGAAATCATCCTGAAAAAAATAAAAAAATCCGAAAAATTTTGGTTAGTTTTGGGAAAATACTGTACATTTAGTAAATAAGAGCGAACCAATTTTATATTTCAATATAACAAACGTTTTTAACTAATATTCACGCTTAGTTTTTCTGTAACTTTATTGAATGTATTTGGCTTACATATGTAAAATATTTGGCAACAGGATCTTAGAGTGTAAATTCAAGTTTATCCACAGGTCAATTATTTTAAATTCAGCGCCCAAGAGACTTTTCTTAAATTTTTGTGTAACAGATCAAAAGTCCCAAGGCACTAGTTTTGGACAGTAGTGCTGGTAGGTATACATACATCTAACGTTAAAGCGAGAAGCCTAGTAAAAAAAATTTTCTATTTTTGATCATACTTTTGTAACTTGTAACGGTTTCAAGTCAAGCCCAATGTACACTCAAAATAAGTACAAAACAATCTTTCTTTAAGTCCAGTAATTTCTTACAGGGATGCAAGCCGATCGGAAATAAGGACTGATTCGGTTCAGTGATTCACAAAGCTTTTGAACCACCGGCTCGGTTTATTACATGGTTTTTGAAGCCAACTGAACCACGGTCGTATTTAATTTCGCCGAGCTCTAAACCTTAAAACATTTCTTAAGTATAAAGTCCCAGCTTGAACTCAAGCTTTGCGTTGAAAGGTATTTTTTCCAAAGTTTCCAAGGTAAAGCAGTCCGAAAACGTTTCAAAAACTCCTTCATTTTCTTGGATCGCCCCTAATTTCACCCTATTCTTTGAGTATGTCGTCGCCACTTACCCTGAAGTCATTTTTCGGACTTTAAAAGTTGCGACAAATACAATACATTTTGATTTCAAAATCTCTTTTTTATTCTAGGATCCCAATAATTTAATAAATTGAAGTTGTCCATGAAATCTGTTCCGAAAGAAAATCTCTTAGACTTTTGAAGCTGCCGAAGATTAAACAACTAAAAAACTAGACAGGACATTCTATTTGAAGTAAAATAAGTTAGGTCCCTTTGGCTCGAACACATTATAAAGTATTAGTTCTGGTTTTTACAGGTATTACACCCCCGGTTTTTGTTTAAACCAACTATATTTGGTAAAGCTAATCCTTAACATATTGAAAATTTTCAGAGAAAGCTATTTCATACCGAAAAACTGTTAACAGTGTTAACGCTTACCTATTCCGTCTTTTCCTCGAACTTTTGTTTCAATACTTGAAATATAACGATATCCAAAGAGAAATTCTAAATTCGAATTCGAAATTGAATTCCTAGAATAGTCGGATATGCTGGCTTCATCCATAATAATATCGCTTTAAAAGCTGTACTCCAATCTTAAGTCGGATTAGGGAGAAAAAGCTCGACAGACCAATGGGAAAATCGTACCGTAAAGGAAATGAGATACGCCAACAAATCGATTAACAATTTTCAAAAAAAGGAATGTTAACTTATGACAGGCATATTAGGAGGTCGGTGGACAGTTGTAGGTGGTTCGGGACATGTTTCATAAGTCTGGCATCGATAAGGACTTATCGTAAAATTCCCAAAATTTGTAGGTCTTGAGACAATTCAGTGAACTGAACCAAACCGAACAGTTTTCATTTGTGGTTTTCGGTTCGGTTCAGCATTTTCAAAGGGACGCCAGTTCGGTTTATCTGCTGGAATTAGCTGTTCGGTTCGGGTTCGGTTCGGTTCGCTTCAGAACCGGCTTGCATCCCTGGTTTCTAATGTCAACCCAAAAACATTCTAGAAAGAAAATATGATTACTTCAAAGAAGTTACATTTGAGCCCATAAAATTTCTAAAGCTATTCCCAATTTGATCTAAAACGAGGGTCTCTGTATTGAACTAAAGATGGGTGGAAATATCGAACGGCCATGAATTATCCAAGGACCAAGGTCACAAATTTAATATCACTCCAAAACAAAGCTAATAGAACCACACTCAGAAATCAACCTTGAGTTTTGTACTTGAATGAGCGATAATACGGTAAGTACGAAAATACTTGATTCAAGAAGAAAATTCTTGGATCAAGTACGATAGTTTTAGTCTCTAAGCACTTGATTTAAGACTGTTTCGGGATATATTAAGAACATTTCGATTGAGTTTTAAATCTAATGTTCTTAAGTCAAGCCCGATTTACTCTTAAAATAAGTACAAAATATTCTTTCTCAAATTCCAGTAATTTCTAATATCTTCCCAAAAACATAATAGAAAGAAAAAACGAGTATTTCAAACAAGTACAAAATGATAATGTTTTGAGCCCATAAAATACTTAGCTACTCTCAAGTTGTTCTGAAACGACTTCTTCGTATTGAAACAAAATATTCAAGAACCTCTTTAGTAGATCTACTGTAGGTCAGAGATTTACCATAACAAAAGAGTTAGAACCTGCTGGGAGTTTAATAAACAGTCTCGCCTATAAAAAATGATTCGAAAATGAGTAGAAACTGATCTGAAGAACGAGTTAAAAACGACTCTCTAAGAAGAGTCGCGCGCTGATCAGAAAAATATCGCATTTCTGACTATTTTAATCAGACCGATAACTCGAAAAAGACTCGAATGTGATCAAAAAATTTTATAAAATGTTTGCTGGGATTATAAGTCAATTTTGTTCTCAATCTAACATATTTTGTACTTGAACTAAGAACGCACTTTTCTTTAATTTTTGAACTTACTGTAGGTACAAAATGTTGTTGGCTCAACAA
Source organism: Lordiphosa collinella (assembly GCA_018904265.1). NCBI lineage: Eukaryota > Metazoa > Arthropoda > Insecta > Diptera > Drosophilidae > Lordiphosa > Lordiphosa collinella. The sequence continues at coordinate 23,308 of JAEIFV010000906.1, read as the reverse complement.
CGTTTGTTCTCACTTCAATAATCTCTATCTATAAATTATAATAAAATACAAAAGAAAAAAAAACACTGAACAAAAGATTACGACATTGACCTACTTGGTCTGTCTGTCATTTCAATAATATTAACTAGTCGTTTTTCGGTTTTCCGAAAGTTTCGTACTCAATTTAAATACACCCAAGTACGAATCGTATTTGTTAATTTAAATACAAAACGGTATTAATTCAATCCCGTTTGGTGTAGAACACCGGCAGCCATTTTTTTCTGAGTGTACATTCTTAGCTAAGATTTTGTTGCTCTCTGTCTCGAGTGCTTGATGGTCGTGTGAACTAAGATACAGACGTCCGCGTGTTCAGTCTTCTATATTTTAAGATCGGTCAGATAAGTGGTTTAAAAAGAAAGTCTTTTTTATAAAAAAAAAAAAAACGTACGGGGCCCGAAAAGCTCTGGAGTATATATCGAGACGGTTTCGGATCCGTTCTCGACATTTTCTCGATAGCGAAAATGGATCAAAAACAGGATCGAAAGATTTAATCTTTTCCGTTTGAAACCTGCAACATTGCTAAGCGAAAACGGAGAACGGATCCATTCAAATTTAAGAGAAATTATCGTAATAAAAATGATGTCCGTTTGAAAACCGCATCTCTAACAAAAAACGGACTTCGATTTTTTGAGAAACTTACGTAATTCTCGTAGATCCGGAAACATACGAGAAATTGTCAGGTGGGTTAGTAGAACATTTTACGTTTTTGATGATATATTTTAACATATCTTCAAGTTACAGCTGAAATTCAAATCATAATCAGCTTTCATTTAATTCCTTCTGCCTTGTCTTTATAATTCTTTTCTTTATAATTTTCAAGCTGTTTTTGTGTTTTTGATGTGTTCAAATTTGGTGTTCTTTGTGTGTGAGTTCTTTTGCCTTTCGTCAAATTGGCGTATTCAGTTTGCAGTTGACTGTCGCTTGTGCCATCTTTTCGTTCGTTTTCTTTTCCTTATCTTTATCTTTGTTTTTTTTTTTTTTTTGCTGGCACTTAGGCACAACGACGCCAACAAAGTGTCCTTAAAATAGTCATCAAATAACAAACAGCAGCTCCTGGCAGCAGCAGCCGCAACCACAGCGCCACCTCTTTGTGACAATGGCCAACTCTGCCGCCCCCGCCCAATGGCTGCCTTTTCAGCTGGCTTTTGCCTCATTTATATGCATGTGCATGTGTGGGCTCTTCATAAAAGGTGTTGAATTCAATGCCTGCTTTGAATTACAGCCAATGCAAGAGGATCCTGTCATGGTTTGGGGTGCGGTGGTGGCGTGGGGGTAGGTAAATCTCCTAAGCTTTAAGTCTTTAATTTGCAACGCTGTTCGTTTCTCTAACAACAGGCCACAGCAGGCAGGCGAACACTAATTGGTCGTGTCACAGTCACGTAGGGAGCTGAAAGCTGAAAGCTGTCAGATGCCAACTTCTAACACACACACACACACACACACGCACGCATTGTCCTGCTGGACAAGGCAATCAAAGTCCATGGAGACGAAATACATTCATTTGAATTCTGTTTATCCTGTAACCATATTGCCAGACATGTGTATATATCATTTATTTTATTTTGGCATTTATTTTATTTTTTTTTATACATATTTTCCAAGCAAAAGTCAAAAGCTTTTATATGCAAATAACAGCAAACCGGAAATCCATACAATATGCATGTTAAGATACTTTTGTATCTGTGTGAGTGTGTGTGTGTGTTGTGTAACTGTAACTAAGGCACTTGTCAGCCAGTTGCCGTTTACCATTTCATCTGTCTGTTGGCTTATTAGTCCTGGTTGTTGTTGATTTTTTTTTTTTTTTGATACCAGCATCTTTGACCTCCTGCAGATTCCGGCTTGATTTACATTTGGTCTTTTGAGGTTTTTGTTTACTTACACTTAGATACATACAAATTTATTATACAACATGCATGAGCACTTTTCCCTTAAGGGTGCGAGTTTTATACTTGAATTTAAAATCTTTATTTAGGTTTTTTAAACTTTCTAAAAAGTATTTAGCCCTGCAGGGTCATCGCTTTTTTAATGACGTAAAGATCATCGTTCGTCAAAACGACGACGTGGTTTTTGTTTTATAGAATCCCTTATATGAAAATCCACAAAAAACATAATTAACAAACCTAAAAAACTTTAAATATCTAAAAAGTGTCACGTTTTTAAGGATGGTTTTCATTTTGAACAATAGGCAAAAAGCGCAGATTGATTCTCCGCACCGAGGTGTTTTTTATGTTTCATGCAAGATTATTTTGTCGTTTGTCTACATAAAGTTCATCGCTCGTCTTTTTGACTTCGCAAGTTTGCGAGCGTAAAAGTGTACGAAGCTCGTCATCGTCGAAACGACGAGCGATGACATTCCAGGGTTAAGAAACTTTAGCTCTGATAGCTTAGCATTAGGATTTAAATAAAATTTCGGTGAGGAATTCTTGTGGAATTATTGAGGAATTGTTAAGGAATTGTTGAAGAATTTTAAAAGAACAGTTGAGGAATTTTTATAAAATTTTTGAGGTACTGTTAAGGAACTGTTAAAGAAGTCTTGGGAATTTGTTGAAGAGACATTGTTGAGACATTGTGAAAGAATTGTTAAAGAATTGTTCAGGAACAATTAAGGAATTGTTGAAGAATTCTTGAAAAATTATTTATTGAGAATTGTTGAGAATGTTTAAGGAATTGTTGAGCAATTCTTATGAAATTATTGAGGAATTGCTAAAGAATTGTTGGTGAGGAACTGTTAAGAAAGTCTTGAGGAATTGTTGAGAAGATGTTAAGGAATTGTTGAGGAATTGTTGAGAATTGTTAAGGAATTGTTGAGGAATTCTTATGGAATTATTCAGGAACTGTTAAAGAATTGTTGGTGAGGAACTGTTGAGAAATTGTTGAGGAATTGTAGAGGAATTGTTAAGGAATTGTTGAGGAATTGTTAAGGAATGGTTGAAGAATTGTTAAGGAACTGTTGAGTAATTGTTGAGGAACTGCTGGGGAATTTTTAAGGAATTGCTGAGAATAGTTAAGGAATTGTTGAGGAATTCTTATGGAACTATTGAGGAACTTGTTAGAGAATTGTTGGTGAGGAACTGTTAAGAAAGTCTTGAGAAATTGTTGAGGAATTGTTAAGGATTAGTTGTGGAATTGTTAAGGAATGGTTGAAGAATTGTTAAGGAACTGTTGAGTTATTGTTGAGTAATTGTTGTGAATTGTTAAGGAATTGTTGAGGGAACTGTTGAGGAATTGTTGAGAATTGTTAAGGAATTGTTGAGGAATTCTTATGGAATTATTGAGGAATTGTTAAAGAATTGTTGGTTAGGAACTGTTAAGAAAGTCTTGAGAAATTGTTGAGGAATTGTTGATGAATTGAAGAGGAATTGTTGAAGAATTGATAAGTAATGGTTGAAGAATTGTTATGGAACTGATGAGTAATTGTTGTCAATTCTTAAGGAATTGTTGAGGAATTGTTAAAGAATTGTTAAGGATCTGTTGAGGAATTGTTGAGATATTGTTGAGAGTTGTTAAGGAATACTTATGGAATTATTGAGGAACTGTTAAGAAAGATGTTGGTGAGGAACTGTTAAGGAATGTTGAGAAATTGTTGAGGAATTGTTAAGGAATGTTGGGAATTTTGGAATTGTTAAGAAATTGTTGAGAAAGAATTGTTGAGGAATTGTTGAGTTATGGTTGGTGAGGAATTGTTAAGAAAGTGTTGAGAAATTGTTGAGGAATTGTTGAGGAATTGTTGAGGAATTGTTGGGAAATTGTTAAGGAATTGTTGGGGAATTGTTAAAGAATTGTTGGAGGAACTGTTGAGAAAGTGTTGAGGAATTGTTGGAATGTTGAGGAGATGTTGAGGAATTGTTGAGAATTGTTAAGGAATTGTTGAGGGATTCTTATGGAATTATTGAGGAATTGTTAAAGAATTGTTGGTTAGGAACTGTTAAGAAAGTCTTGAGAAATTGTTGAGGAATGTTGAGGAATTGTTGAAGAAATGTTAAGGAGTTGAAGAATTGTGTTTTGGAATGTTAAGAAAGTTGAGAAGTGGAGGAAGAGTTAAGGTTGAAGAGTTGTTATGGAACTGTTGAGTAGTTGTTAAAGAATTGTTGAGGAATTATTGAGGAAGTGCTAAAGAATTGTTTGTGAGGATCTGTTAAGAAAGTCTTGAGAAATTGTTGACGAAATGTTGAGTAATTGTTGAGGGATTGTTGAGGAATTGTTAAGGAATTATTGAGGAATTGTTAAGAAATAATTGATGAATTGTTAAGGAACTGTAAAGAGTTCTTAAGAAATGTTTGAGGAGCTCTTGAGAAACTGTTATTGTTGTATTAAGGAATTGTTAGGGAATTGTTAAGGAATTGTTGAAGATTTGTTAAGGAACAGTTGAGGAATTCTTGAGGAACTGTTGGAGAATTCTTGATTAATTGTTGAGGAACTGTTGACTAATTGTTGTGGCAGTTTTATGGAATTGTTGAGGATTCTTATGGAATCGTTGAGGAATTGTAAAAGAATTGATGAAGAATTGTAAAAGAATAGTTGCGGAATTCTTGAAAAGTTGCTGAGGAATTGTTAAAAAATTCTTGAAAATTTTTGATTTTCTGTTCTGCTCGATACAAGATCTGAACACAATCTGTCTGTTTTGGAATGGTTGAAGAATTGTTAAGGAAGAATTGTTGAGGAATTGGTGAAAATTGTTAAGGAATTGTTGAGGAATTCTTATGGAATTATTGAGGAATTGTTAAAGATTTGTTTGTGAGGATCTGTTAAGAAAGTCTTGAGAAATTGTTGACGAATTGTTGAGTAATTGTTAAGAAATTGTTGAGGAATTGTCAAGCCTAAGGCACCGAAACAAACACCAAAAGCCACTCGATTGATTGAGAATTTGCTTAAAACTTAGACTTTAAATAAAAATTCTTTTTAGCACGAAATTTTTCCTTCGAAATGTAGCCAAATTTTAAAGAGTTTTTTTAAGTGCAAAAACTGTTTTGAAATAGAGAATTTGGTTAACCAAGATCGACAGTAGCTACCCGCTGATGGTGATGATGATGAGGGGCAGACAAAAACCAGAAAACTTCAAATTGTATGAAAATGGAAAGGCAAAAAAAAAAAAACACAGGAAAAAAAGCAAGTGGCAGAAGAAGAAGGTTAAAAAGTAAACAGCCATTATGCACTCGACATAAACGGTGGGTGGTACTGGTGGGAGAGTTGGCAATGATAATATCGAGAGGGTAGTTGGGCAGCATAAACACATTTTACGGCAGCCTCTCTCCACACCCTCCCACACACACACTCACAGTAAAAATAAACAATTTCATAAGAAGAAAATGTTGGAAATATCTGAATATATATGTAAAAGCAGCAGCAGCAGCAGCAGAAGACAAGAGTCAGACCGCAGGGGATGGCAGGGAGCACAGCAACAACAACAACATCAGCAAAAAAAAAAATGCAAAACAAACAGCAAAGAACACAGGGAAGGGAGACAGAGAACTCAGGCGACGAGACACTTTGCCGCCAACGCAAATAAACCCTCAAAAGTGCTAAAAGCAGAGCGGAGCTGCGGAAACTGCCGGCGACGGCAATGGCGACAGCGTTGGCCACTCAGCAACGGTTGACACTTGAAGCAAAAATGACAATGTGGCGGACAAGGACAACGTAAGGACAAGAAATAAATATTTCAATTTTTGTGCAAAAAAAAAAAAATGAATGAAAGATGAAATATTGTGCGAGCATAAAATTAAATCCACACGCACTCACACACGCACATACGCACACAAAGTGCTGATAAAGCGAGAAAAACTCACACGCGAAAAACAGCTGCGGGTACAAACAGTCGTAAATAAACCTGAAAATAGCAAAAGGGAACGAAGGACGAGCAGTTGAATATAAATTTTCAGTTCAGTTTCAGTTCTTCTGTTTTTTTGGGGGGTTTTTACCAATTCGTACACTGACTGCGGTTCGGTGAGCAAACAGAGGGGGAGATGGGCGACAGGGAGTGGCAGATAGATCGCGTTGAGTGCCAGCATATGTGCAATTAGGCGACCGACTAATGTCTGTGCCACAGTGACAAAACGAAACGGAGAGCTGAAAGAGTTAGAAGAGCTAGACCAACAGAGAAAAGTTGAGTTGGGGAAAAGTGCTGGGAAATTAATTGCAAATGGAAAACTATTGATGGCATCCAAATGTACGAGAAGTCAAGTTGTAGGAGTTGAATTTCAAATGCTGCCAAGAGAGCAATCAAAGTGGAATTTAAAAAAAAGTTGCACTCAAATGTAGACAAATGCTAATAAATTTGTGCTCTGGTACACACTTGGAAAGAAGGACTGTTAAGCGTATCGGGAGGTGTCTTCATGTATAATTCAATTTCAATCCTTATTTGAAATGAGTAGGTGCAGTAAATTCCACTTTACTCGGTGTTTATCAAGGGCTAATCGAATATAATTCTGGTTAAGGGGCAGCACTCACAGCACACTACTGCCTAAGCCTTTGAACGAAACCTTGAATCTGCTTGCGAATTTATCATTGAAACCTTCGACAATGCGAATTTATTTTTGAAATAGCATTCACGAATGCGATAGGGTAGAGAAAAAGAAGCAGAGCATCTGGAAAGCCAAGGTTAAATTGAGACTCAATTGATTCTAGAAACGAGTTAGGCATTGAAGTATATACAAACTAATTAATGCGTATGAAAAAGATTGAACCAACTTGTTCTTTCTCTTTTCGAGGCACTCCGCTAACATTTTGGTGTTTTCGCAGCACATTGCCTTCACGTCTGTAGTAGTCATGGTGTACCAGCTATATATCCGATAACATATAAAGAGGATTCGCCACTCACGTTAGCCAGCAGCTTTTCGGGTGCATAGCTCTGTTATTAGTGCGCCACTTTGTGAAGGCGTAAGTCGAATTGAGACTCTGTAACCTAGGATCGCACTGCTGAACTTTGCTATATACTACGTACGCCCCTAATTGGTACACAGCAGACCCCTGCAACGAGCACCTAATTTTCGACCACCAAACACACGAAATGTTCGCAAACAGAGTGATTCAAAACGACCAAGCTCTTCGTCTTGCTCTAGCTACCTTTGTTCTTGAAATAGTAAATGTAAACGACGAAGAGTTGTTCCTGTAATGTCAAGAGAGAGAGAGAGAGAGGGCGACAAGAGAGAGAAAGAGGGACACACCCAATCAACACTCACATTTTTTCGCTCTCTGTTAGCGTAAGTATTAGAAAAGAGCTACACGAGTGGAGCGGGTATTATTGGTACTGCATGTGCGAAACACAAATACGCCACGAGAAGAGTAAAGACTGCATACATTTTGTTTCAGTGGTTGGGACATTCGGTTGTGAAAAGAATGGGAAAATTAAAAGAATTTATTATTAAAAGTGTTTTGCTGGGGATCTCTGACTCTAATATACGCGCGCTGGCAACAAAAATATAAAAACTTTAATATGTAGGGAAGATGGGGGTGTTGTGCTCATAGTAATTCATTATGGTCAACAAAGGGGAGATGGGGGAGTGTGAGGGAGGGTTTGCGAGCCTGGGAGTGTCTTTCTGGTGGAAAATCGCTCTGGACAGAGGCGTGTGGCGGGCATTAGTGGCAGCGGCCGAGACCGTAAAACGGTTTGTGATGGCAAAGAAAAACCCCCCCAAAAAAAAAATTATTTTTATCTGCAAATTTTTTAAAGTCCGCCTGTCTGTCTGTATGAACGCACAGATCTCAGAGATGGTAAGTGATTGAGGTTTGACAAGTATGGGACTTATGTTCTTATACTTGCAGGTAGATCAAGTTTATTTTCAATTTTGCCACGCCCCTTCCCGCCCCCGCAAATTGGAAAAAACGTCATATCTCCCACAGTTTTATAGATAGAAGGTTCGTACCTTCTGGACATATTTAGTAATCAGGATTATTTATCGATCCGCCAAAGGAATGGTAAAGATCGGATGAACGGTAGTAAAGATATGAGCAAACGAAAATTCAATATATATTGGCTGCTCCTGCAGCAGCAAAACACATACATATCCCTTTACATGTCATCAACCCGATTTCATGATTCTTTTTGTTTGGTAGATAAAGAAAAAAAAATCACTTTTTTTTTTTTTGTGTTTAGGGATTTTTAAAAAATTCAATATAAATAATTATAATATTTTAATGAGAAACTGCGCAACCAATTGAGTTTACCACATTCACAAAATTGCGAGAAAAGTGACAGTATTGATAGGACATAATTTGTTACCAACACTTATAATACAAAAAAGGAATGTTGCTGAACGCACAAATTCAGTTTGACAATTTTATAGTCCCACTTTGTATGATGCAGATCTGCACCACAGTAAGGGATATTAAAAAAATACTAAAATGAACTAAACCTGCAAATATATTGTCTGAGTAATTCCAACAACGAAATCCTATACAAAACCTATCTAGCTCTAGCTGGCTAGCTCATTAGATCCAATTGGATTCTTGCAGCTAACTGGGACGCTCTCATTTTCCCCCTTCCCTTTCCCACATACACAATATTGAGAGAGAGAAATTAGAGATGGTCGCGGGACAAATATATCGCCCGATACCCATCTGACTACTAAGACGAGGATTGTTTAAATTGCAAATAACATAAAAATAGTCTAGTTCTTTAAGTCTAACATAATATCTAGCAATCATAATGATGTTAAGTCATTCTGGTCACTCCGGAGTTTTCGAAGTACGCCCATCTCTAGCTTTGGCAAATGCAAAGGTTTTTTTTGTCTGCGGCGCGTGCCAATCCTCTCTCTCTCCCTCTCTCTCCTAATTATACTTTGTACCAAAGGTACATAGAGTATAATAAGTTTGTGCAAAACTATGTAACAGCACCTTAAATGATAAGTATTTAAGCAACTCAAGTCGACTCGTAGGTCTTTATTCATATATCGACCCCATTGCTATTGCAATGGCCTCCTCGTGGTGTTCCCTGGATACCGATTTTATATAATATAGTCGGGAGCAAATGCGAGCGGCGACCCCAACTGGTACAGAGTATAATATTGTCGGGCTTGACCGACTTTTTTCCTTGTTTTTTTTAATGTTTTTTGTCCTCTTTGGAGCGTTTTGCTTCTGCCTTTTAGCGTATCATTGCAACATTCAACAAAAACGGACTTTTTTTGCAGGGAAAATTCCGGTGGCTTGGAGAATTCTCGAAAGACAGCGTTGAAAACAGACAGAAGCCTTTGTGTGTGTGCTCCTATGGCCTTAATGAATTAGTGTGAGAGACATGCACCCCCTGCTTAAGCAATGACCAAAAGGCATAGAATCACATGACATTATATAACCTTTAGCCGGCTAAAAACTGCAGGTTTTACATAATATTAAGAACTGTTTATTCATATATTAGGGAGAAACACTTTAGGCTGGAAACTATAGCCGAATTTCACAACTTCAGGGTGAATTTGGGAACCTTGGCAAACTATTTAGTCTTGAAACTTAACTCAGTATTGAAGTGAATAGGATGAGCTGACTCTTGACGCAGAGTTCTAACAAAAAACTTAAAACTTAGCAGCTGCTCTTTAAGCGATTAAGACATTCTGAAGCCGGTCCGAGTCTCTGCATCCAAGTTCAATGTCAACATAATGCTAAGTTTAAAGTCAAGGCTCCTTAGTGGACTAGATGGTGCGGAAATTTGTTATCCACAGAGACCAAAGGCTGGACGAGATTGCTGGAGCAGATTTGCGATTTATCTGTTGCTTGGACCGTTCAAAAAGCACGATCACTGACTGGAGTTGAGTCTATTGCGTCAGAGTATAAAAATGACAAAAGTTTTGAAAGTAGTAGGCTCGCTCAAAAGCACTCAAACCCAAAGCTCGCAAAATCTCTCAACACTTTCAACGTGTCGGCAAAAAACAGTTTGGTTACGAACACAACGAAAACAGGGAGTGAAAGACAGTTTCAGTTCTGTTTTTGCTAAATTCTGTTGTGCTTAGAGCAAAGACCGCAATTTTCGATTCTGTTTCTCTCCTGTCATTCATCGACACTTTTGCCGAGAGCATACTTTCGAAGTGATTTTTGCGTATGTATTGACAACGATTGTGGGTTGGGTCGTGTTTGTGCGGTGTACGTCGTAACGATTGGGCGCTGTCTCGCATGGGATTTCGTCTATCGAGCGTCGTTCATGTCGGTTCCTGCATTGCATTGCGTCGACCTAGCGTGCCTGGAGAGCCGTTAACGTATTGAGCGTATGGCCTTGCAAAATAAGTCAGTCGAACAAATTGTAAGGGGTATAAGGGTGGGTCGACGACAGTCACAAAATCGTCGACGAAACGGTGATACAGCGTTGGTCGGCAGTACCAGAGGGTTTGTATAGCGAGCGTCACACATACAAACAGCCTACCAAACGCACAAAACAAAAACAAAAAAAAACTTTCGTAGACACTTATTGTGTTCTGCTCATTTGCAGACAGTTGTTTAGTGAGCGCTCGCTGAGACAGTTGTGTTGGATGACCGACACGTTGGTTTTGATCAACCGAAAACATGTAACAGAAAACACATGAGATGCGAGAAAAAGTGTTCCGCTCAGTGAGAGACCGCCTGTGCTGCGTTTGTTTCTGTTTTTCACTTAGGCTGGTCGCATTGAAAAAAAGTGTTAACAGTTTTTTGCGAGCTATGCTGAAAACATAGAATTGACAGAATTGCAGGATACAATAACTACTAGGTAGCTATACTCAGGTATACTCAGTCGGCCTTTGTACGATGATTCAAAAGTGTAACCTGATATATCGAGCTGACATGGTCGCTTTCGATATTCTGTTGCAGCGACTGGGGCTCGATAAATTCTCACTCAAGCGAAAGGGCTCTTCCGGTTGCGCTGCCTTGTAGTAATTGTATCATGACTGAATTGATATTCTGACTTGCTCCCAATCGCTTCCTTCTGTTTCAGTGCTTCAAAATTTACAGCCGAGCTCACATTTTCACTTTCGTCAACACTTTGCGGCTTTTAATCGCAAAAGATTTGCAATTCAAAAATCTGCTAATAAAATAGAGTGACTTTAACAAGATTTTCATCAAATCTTAATGTTGATCCTACGCCTAAACAGTAGTTTCCGCCACATAATGGCCCGGCTATTTCATGGATCATTTAATAACCAAAACAATGTCCTCATCTTAGCTCAGTTAATTAGGCACTAAGTATACACACCATTACAAAGCGCCGAAGCGTGACTCAATCCACAGTTTCTGCCATTGTTGTTGTTGTTCCTGGCGGTCTATTATGCAAATAAACAACAAGAACAACCACCGAACAGAAGTAGAAGTTCAACTACACGTGGATAAGCAGAAGGAACTGGTAAATGGGCCAGGACTTCTTGTTACAAATGCTCAATACAAATGCTCGACTCAACTTAACTCGCACTTGTATGGCCTACTTCATTAATATTTATACAAAGCGCTGGCTCTGGCTCTTTTGTTGCTTTTGAATTTGTAATGGGTGGAAGCAAAATTGAACTCCAAATGGGCCACATTTATTTTGTTTGTTTGTTTAAGGTTGTAGCTGTTTGCGCTGCTTTGCATAAAATGAAATGAAATCAAATTTATTTATTTATATTTGGTATTTAAATGGCATATTTGCATAAATTTATTCAAGCATTTAAGAAGATTGAAATTGATTTTAATTATTGTTTGTATTTGCCATATGGAAAATCTCAAAGCAAAACTCTTTCAAAACTATTTTGCTTGGGTAAATTGAAATGTAATCAAAGAATCCTTTCCGCCAGCCGCCATCAGCACATGTCAAGTCAAATAAACAAATGCAACAGCAGCAGCTGAAGCAAAATAAAGTTAATTGAACAAAAATTTGGGAAATTCTAGAAGTTCTTTGAGCGCATTTGATGCTGATTTAGCTCATACAGAAATAGTTTCAGAATATGTGGAAAAGTTGAACAGAAATTGTTTGAGTTCTACTCTTTGGTAGTAAATTAAACTTTTAGTTTAATTTTAAACAATTTTAATTAGAAGTTTTAAGCTAAACCAATATTAGATCATTGCCTGATCCCGCTTCAATCAATCTATTTTAGAGCTTAGCTTTCATTGAGTTCGTTATTGTCCAACCAGCTTACCGGCAGAGGAGGTAAAAGGCTTCTATGGCAAAACCGAAAATAAAATCCAATCAGTGACATTGGTTCACCAGGCTCCCCCTTTCAAAAACGTTCCGCACCCAAGTGCTGTCTCAAGCATTTAAGCCTAATTTAAGCGGGAAGGGGGAAGCGTAGGGGGAAGGGATAACCAACCTGTGTGTGTGTGGTGGTGGTGGCTTGGTTAGGCCAGGTCTTGGCAATTACAGTTAAAGGCAATTTTCGCAACGTGTCGCTTGCTACGGCCTCGTTCTCCCCCTTTTTTTGGTCTAATCACCTACCAGCTGCAATCGGCTTTTGTGCCGGCGTTTCCTGTTGACGACCTCGTTAGTTGCGACTTAGAGGGAATCCCCCCACACACAAACACTCACCACACACACAATACAATCCCACAACCATGAAAATGAATGTCCCATTAAAAGAAATCAGGCCAACAAAATGCTATCTAGCTGCAGGCTTTTCCATTTAATGTGAACTACTTGAGCTTAAATGTTTTTAAATTTAATTAAAGTCAAGTTTCAAGTTTTTGGCATGCAACTGGTTGCACTTTCCACCCACCCATTTAAGTGGCATTTTATGAGCCACAAAAGAAAGGAAAAAAATCACAGCTTGGCGATAACAGCCAAGTACTGAGACTGAAATTGTTCTTGATTACAGACCAAGTCCCACATGACAAAAAGAGAAAATAAAGAATACCAGAACAGACACATATTCTTGCAGGATTTAAATCTTAACTGTCATTAGAGAAGCACTCGGAAGCGTTTAAGTGCACTTGAGTGGATTTTAATGGACTCTGTGCTGCAGCATGAAGCATCTCCAACGGGTAAGTCTTGTCACTCTAATCAAGGCTTTTGTCCTGTGTGTGTGTGTGTGTGAAGTGTAAGGACATTTGCTTTGGTCGAATCCTTAAATCTCATTTGGTATTGTGTACTGTCTATGTGTCTCCTAATGAGCATTGAGTGTGTGTGCAATCAAGTTGTGTTCTTGTCAAACTAAATGCTATTTACAATTAGTATAATGTTGGACAGAATGTGAGAGTTTCTGTGAAAATGTTAAATTAATTTTGCAATTTAACATTCATTTAATTTAGATCCAGAATTGACAAGACTCTTATTATTTAGCTAAGACATGTTGATAGGACATGAAATATCACTGAAATTTAAATTAAATGTTATTTCACCTGCTTATTCATCGGCATAGCTGACTTAAGTTACGCGTGACGTGATGGGAGTACCTGAGTTTAATTGAAAACAGCTTTCGTAGAAATAAAACATTAAAAGGAAAACCGATTTAAATTGATTTAAGCAATTTTAGTTACGCGTGACGTGACTGCTGAAACTTAAAAATTTTATGTTATTATTGAGGTATTTGTTGTTTTTTTTTTTGTTTTGTTATGTGGTGCGGCTGAAACTGAATATATATTGATTGTACAGCTTCATTATTTTACATTTTGACTATAGTAAAAAGTTCATTTTGAACTATTTTATTTATAAAAGTAATCTTATTAATATTTTTGATTTAAGTAATCTTAATGTTTTGAGTTACGTGTGACGTGACGGCCAAAGCTGATATTATCTTGAATTTATAGTTTATTGCGTTTTTGACTAATTCAAACTTAAAAAACTCATTTTGTAATAATATAATTATTAAAAAGTCGTAAAATCTTGTTCTAGTTGCGCGTGACGTGACGGATGAAACTGAATATATCTTGATTCTAATGTTCATTACTTTTCTACTAATTTCAACTTAGATAAAATTCTTTTTGAACTATTTTATATATAAAGTAATCATAAAATATGGTTTGAGTTACGCGTGACGTTACGGCTGAACCTGAATATATGTTGAATTTATGGTTTATAGCTTCTTTGACTAATTCGAACTTTAAAAGCCTCATTTAGTATTATCATGTTTTAGTAACGCGTGACGTAACAGCTAATGCTGAATATATCTTGATTTTAGTATTCATTAATTTATTTTGAACTATTTGATATATAAAGTTTTCATAAAATGTTGTTTGAGTTTTATTTATTAATTGTGAATGTTTAACAATGTTCAGTCAAACAGAATATAAAAAATTACAAAATGTACAATGAGAATCCAGAAATAACGATCTCCGTCGCGGTGGATCTAATTTATTGGCTGAAGCCAGCTGTGGTCCAACTCATAGCAAAGGTGGTCAGAGTGTACAGTTATCTGGAGATTTTTCAGTTAAGAAATGACATTAAGGCGTTTTTTACATTTAAAGTAGAGTAATCGATAGAAAACAGGTGATAGTACTCATTATAAGCAAGACATAGGCAACGGAGGGGGTCTCGATGAGCATAGTTGGTTAGGCGAGGCGAGAGGTAGATTGGAGTATAGTGGCGAGTTAATCTGGGTGGTACTATCAAATTAATAAGGCTTAAGAGAACCATGGAGTCAATCTCACCCGCCAAGAGCTTGTGGACAAAAATGACTGCATGACAAATTCTCCGGGATTTGAGTGAAGGGAGGTCTATTAAACGTAGTCTTTGCTCGTATGGAGGTAAATGCCTGTTGGTGTCCCAGTTTAGATCACGAAGGGCAAAAATCAGAAACTGCTTCTGAACCGATTCAATTTGATCTTGATATGTCAGATATTGCGGAGACCAAAGACAGGAGCAATATTCCAGATTTGGTCGGACCAGCGAGGTGTAAAGATGTTTGGTAGTGTAGGGATCATTAAATTCTTTGGACGATCTCTTGATAAGTCCAAGTATACTTTTTAGCCTTATAGAACATCACTGAAATGTGGCTGTTAAAGCTAAAATTGGTTTCAAACAGTATACCCAAATCGTCGACTTTATAAATACGGTTTTAACGAATCCCTATTAATGGCGTATTCGTTTAGGGTACGGCTTGGTTCTATGAAAGGTCATAATATTACACTTGGTAATATTAAGGGGGAGGCGATTCAGGCACCAGGCACTCAGAGAATTTAGATCACTTTGTAATAGAAGTGGAGAAGCTGGATCGTTGAATGAGGCACATAGCTTGAGATCGTCCGCGTACATAAGGGCAGTTGAAAACGAAAGCACTTGAGGAATATCATTGATGAACAGGTTAAATAACAAGGGACCAAGATGACTGCCCTTTGGGACACCCGAGGTAACGTGAACAGTTTCGGATACAGCAGACTGAAAACGCACCCTCTGGGACCGATTGGTGAGGTAAGGGTCTAACCCAGCCGAGAAAGTTGGTTGGGAGACCTATTAGGCATAGTTTATGTAGAAGTAAGTTATGATTAACAGAATCAAAGGCTTTGCTGAAATCGGTATAGATGACATCTGTTTGTTTTCTATTAAGAAATCCCTGATGTACTATGGTAAGATAATTCAAGTAGGTTAGTGGAAACAGAACGCCGACGAATAAAACCGTGCTGGGATGGACAAAGAATGGGTTGGCAAAAGTGCAGTAATTGGGAAGTAATTATGTGCTCAAAAAGTTTAGGTATGGCAGAAAGTTTACAGATTCCTCTATAATTGGCTATGTCCGACCTGGGCCCCTTTTTATGAATCGGAATAATAAAAGATTCCTTCCACAATAGGGGAAAGTCACCAAGCTCTAGGGATAGGTAAAACAGCTTTAGAAGGGGGAGCAGAGGGAATCAGCACAAAATTTAAGTACACTACTGGGGACATTGTGCGTGACGTTACGGCTGAAACTGAATACATCTTGAATTTATGGCTTATTGCTTTTTTGCCTAATTTGAACTTTGACAAAAACTCATTTTGTGTTAATATAATTAGAAAGAAGTCGTAAAATCTTGTTTTAGTTACGCGTGACGTGACGACTGAAATTGAATATATCTTGATTGTAATGTTCATCACTTTTTATTAATTCAAACTTTGAATAAATTCAGCTTAAATAATTTTGTATGTAAAGTTATCATAAAATATGGTTTTGAGTTACGTGCGACGTGAGGAATGAAACTGACTAATTTAAACGTTAAAAAAACTAATTTTGTGATGCTATAATTATAAAAAAGTCGTAATATCTAGTTTTAGTTACGCGTGACGTGACGGCATAAACTGAATATATATTGAATTTAATGTTCATTGATGTTTGGTCAATTCAAACTTTAAGTAAACTCATTTTGAATTACTAAACAAATAAAATAATCATAAAATACTGATTTAGTTACGCGTGACGTAACGTATTAAGCTGAATATATACTATAACCGTTGGTTATGCGATTTCCCAAAGTAAAGTAAATTAACTTTGATGATTTTATTATATTTTTTAATAGATTGGCATGAAAATGTTACACGTGACGTGACAAATGACGCTGAATTGATTATACACCGTTTTCTCTGCTGATTCAAGACAATTTAAACTCATTTACTATCAATTAATAGATTTTTATTTTTATTTTCAACTTTAAAATATTAACTAATTTGCATATTATGTTTTAGTTACATGTGATGTGACGGGTAAAACAGATTTTTTCTTCAAAACGGCTTGAAAAGTTATTTCAAACTAATAGATTTATTCTTTTGCTCATTTTAATATAATAATTTTGTAGTTAGGTAGGCTTAAGTTACGCGTGACGTGATGCTGAAGCTTAAATTGATTTATTATTCAGCAAAACTTGTTTAAGTTAGTATAACATTTTCAAAATCTATACAAAAAATCCCGCTTCATAATAATACAAATTTTTAAGCATAGCCTTACCTAACTTCAGTTACGCGTGACGTGATTTTTAACATTCAACATAAAAACACAAACTTAAACTCATTTTAATGTCTGTTCTACTTAAATTACTTAACCTCTTGTTGAGCATAAGAGATATCATCACTCTTTATCCCCCCCCTTCCTTAACAAGCGCTCATCACTCTTACGCCCCCTTCTGCACATTTTCCACATTCCTGGCACGTTCATAAACAGGCATTTTATGTTCGGCTGCTGTGAAACATCTGTTGCCACATGGAGCTAAAACCCATAATGAAAATATTTACAAGACGAAAACTTGTTTCTTTTGCCGCACATCCTTGGGGCTTGGGACATAAAATTAGCATTTTAATGCCGGACATTGTCCAGCAGCTTTAGCTATTTTTTGTTTATGTAAAATTACCCGCATAAAGTGAACTTTAATGGCACCAGGTAGCTGGTGTAGGACTGCCATCCAGACAGGGCTGATTTGCCGATGGTCATTACTTGCCAAAAAAAAAAAAAAGAATATAAAAAAAGTGAAGGGAAACCATTTAAGTTCGGACTTGGTTCTTTTTTTAATGGCTCCAGCACTGCAAACACTAGGAGTGTCGTTAAGAGTGGCGATAAAATTCAGACGGGGCGTGGCGGATGCTGCTGATGTTGTATGGTTACGGTAACGTTCTGTCTGTAACTGTACAGTGCCTGCAATTAAACTCACACGCCAACCAATTTACACATATACACACACACACACAGAGCACATGCACACTCCATATACCACATTGATAGGTAAATGCAACGGCCACGCCCACGAATCACCCACCAAGCCCCCTTTAGCTGGTGTGTTAATTGAGGTAAATTACTTGCGCCCACCATTTCTCATGCCCGTCCAGGGTTTATGCGCGAAATTTATTTGTTTAATTGCCAGGGCGCGCAAAAAAGTATGCTATAACATTTTTTTATTGCCTGGCATATAAGCTGCAAATTTATGGTATATGTAGTATGTGTTCGGTTGCAAGTAATGAAATTTGTAAATGGTAGAAATGGTCGGGTCTAGGTAAGGTAAATTTAATTTGAAAATTGATCAATTTTTAATGCTTGCAAAGCTTAAAAAACTTGTATAATTAAAAATTGATGGGTCGCTTTTATCTGTGGGTAAATTAAGCCAATCAGAAAGCTGCGCTCTCAGTCTCAATATTGAAAAGTAGAAGTTTCTCAAATAGACGCAAACTATCATTTGGAGACGAATGGTTTCATTTAATATCATAAATGAATCGAGTTTACTATCTTGTGTGGAATATTTGCGACTTGTTGTCTTAGCCAAGGAATGAGCTGTATGTCACGACCAAGTTGATTATACTATTTGTTGTAAACTTAAGCCCACAAAAACTAGACGAAGACAAGAAAATTGATTATATCTTTTAAAAAGAAAAGATTATTTATGAGAAAAAGGACAAAGAAGAGCACACAGCCCATGTACAAATGCTGCTGTAAAGCAAGCAACCGGCAATGTTCCTTTTTTTCTCCATCTTATTTTTGAGGTTGTTGGTATTTGACAAATGGTTTTGTTTAAAGGTGTGGCAGCTCTGGCCACACTGATCATCGTTATCACGAGCCATCACGATAACTATCGTAGCCCATGGACTCCCAGTCGGACTTTGCAGCATGTGGTTCCCAACAGAATGCCATTTTTCATACTACTTCTTACGGGGAAAAGTCACTACATAATTATTTTAGTATGATGGAAGTAAGAAAATCTGTATGAAATGGTCACTACCTTCTTTTTTCATGCGCTTAGAAGGCAAAAAGTCACGTTAGCATGAAACCGTGGCTGCTATTAAAGGGAAGAAGAAATGCGCAAACGAAGCAAGCCAAGGAAGAGAATGTAAAACAAAGAGGAACGACGGAATAAGAAGAAAATTAGTGCGTTTTAATCTTTGCTACCGTGAACGTGTTATTTCCACACTATTTTAGAAGCGAACGTCTCACCCATGAAATATTCCCTTCCGGCAGATTTTCATCTGGAACTGTTCTTTGAGAAAGAGAAATTGGAAGGGAATCCCGAACGATTCACGAAGTTCAAAGCAACAACAAAAACACGTGCTAAAAAACGTTCTCAAAGGTGCATTCTTATTGGTTTTCACGCCTTAATAAAAGCGAATGGAACTTTTCAGATTTGGGAAGTACTTCTTCGGTAACAGAGAAGTATGAAAGATGTGCATTTTTCATGGTGTCAAGTCCGACTGGGCTGTTATCTCGAGCATCAGTAGTATTCACTTTCGCCAGCAACATCGGGCTGGCCGACAGAACAAATATATTACTCAAATTAAGGTAAGCAATGAATATTATTTAGTGAAACAAAATACAAGCTTTCGGCCCTCTAAAGAGGTGACAAATGGTTTTCCGCGGAAATTCATATTGAAATTTAACCGACGCTCAACAAAATCAATCGGCGATGTGCCAACTTAAAACGAAGAGCAACTGCCCAGAAATGACCACATCCATGGCAACATTTACCTGCCATTTCACAGCAATATACTGGCCACATTTCTAAGCAAACACTATTTTCAAGTCGGTACAACGATGCCATTTACTAATAAGCGGAGCAGAGCTAGAGGAGCTTACGAATTTTACATACAAAATTCTCCGCTGGTGGTGTGCGCGCTCGCTATGTGCTTTGTGCATTTCGATTTCCAAAGCCGTTCAAATTTGACGACAAGAAGATCAACTTCGACAACGGCAACTGATCGTCGAATCAGCAGTGTTTAACATCAAGCAATCGTGGTATACACTTACATGGTCATCAAATCATATGTACTTGCACAACTGGACAACTGCCTTCTTCGCTGGGACCCATAAACGTCCCAGCGTCCCAAACAACCAACCTGAGCCATCTACAAGTTTTCGACGCGCACGTTTGAGAACCTGAACAACAAAGCCCTCAACGGAGGCAACGAAGCCCTCAATTGAGGCAGCATCTATCAAGGTTCAATCGTGTCTACTGCACAGGAAAAAATATCCAAAAAAAAGATTTGATCATTAATGAGGACTGGATAAAACAACATGTTTCGGCCAAACTTGAATATTCTTTTTAATCATAAAAACGGCTTTGAAAAATCATCAAAATAGGATGATCATTTGTTATGAATCGTAAACTATTGTATATCCTTTGGAAGATTTTAAGGAGAAATTTGGCGTTAAGCCGTTTGTGGATGATTTTAAGAGATATTAAAGACATATTGTCTTTAATTCCACAGCATCTTTAATATTCCATCAAAGGATATAATTTTGGATTAAGATGGATGATAAAAGATATAAAAAGTCCAAGATTAAAATGAACAAATCTCAGAGATGGTAAGAGATAGAGGCTCGACATGTATGGGACAAATACTTCTTATACTTGTAGGCAGATTAAGATTATTTTCAATTTTGGCCACGTCCCCGCAATTTTGAAAAAACATCATATCTACCACAGTTTTGAGGATTGATGGTTCGTACCTTCTACATATATATTGTAATCTAGATTATAAAGCGATCCGCCAAAGGACTTATAAGGAAAACAAACATTTATGGGCTGCACCGGTCGCAACGGTGATGGGCAGCACTTCACAGGTACAGAGTATGTTACAGTCGGGCTTGACCGACTTTCATTCTTGTTTTTCATAGCTATATCAGTTGACAGCCCTGGAAACAATGTTTGTAGCTTTGTTTGTCTAGCGCTTTGGGTGGTTTGCAAAATCTCATAACAAAATACGAGAAGTTTGAAACCAACCAAAAATTCTAGGACACTGAGAATTGGTTTTGGGTTGGAATTTGGTTGGTAAGAGATTCCTGGGACACCTCCGATTGATTTTCTTAAAAACTCCTAGAGTCACAGTGGCCAAATACTTCTACTCCATAGAAAAGTGTCGGCACGAGAATTTATTTCGCTATGGTTATTTTAAGGCGAACTGGTAATATCGACTTTGAAATTGCGAGCAGCCGCAGCCTTCCGTATGTTTTACCGGTTGCTTTTGAGATGTGGTTGGTCCAAGATAAATTATTGCTATACGTAATTCCGAGATAAACTGCATGTTCCACATAATTTATTGGAATGTCATTAATTACAACTTTGGGTAAATTGCTTGTGTCATGGGACTTCTTATATATAACTATGAAATTGGTTTTAGCTGGGTTAAGCCCTAATCCATTATCTTGTGCGTAAGTATTGATTTTAGCCAGCACATTATTTGTTTTATGTACCTACATGTTCATTAATATTTAAAAGGGTCTACTAACATAAGTTTCAACGTCGTCAGCGTACATATGTACTTCACAAACTGACAGGATATTAGGAAGATCATTCACATATACTGCAAACAACAATGGCCCCAAAACCGTCCCCTGAGGAACACCACGCGTGGCG
This sequence comes from Lordiphosa collinella, assembly GCA_018904265.1. Classification (NCBI taxonomy): domain Eukaryota; kingdom Metazoa; phylum Arthropoda; class Insecta; order Diptera; family Drosophilidae; genus Lordiphosa; species Lordiphosa collinella. The sequence goes on along the minus strand of JAEIFV010000906.1, from coordinate 2,119 downwards.
TAGCAAAACTAAGAAGTGCAGGAACCGAAGACCACCGCCTGCATTCTGGTATTCAGATTTGATGTAAAAAGAGAAACTGCAGTTCTAGAAAAGTTGAAAAGTTTCGTGGTTGACCCGTCGAGAGAGAGAGGATGGGGGGACGGGGTGCTTCCCCCCTGGCCCGGACTTCTGAGAAGGGCCCGAAGCCCGGATTTTCGGCGAAAACTTAAATAAACTATGCACAACATGAGAAAAACCCCCCGGCCCGGAATCCTCTTTCGACAAGCCTGTGGTTGACAGTATCAAATGCTCTACTGTGATCTAGCAGCGTCAAAAAAGATTCACAGCTATCTTCAATCTGTTTCCGGATGTCCTTAACTATACTAATTATTGCGGTGGAGGCAGCACAAAACCCTCGAAAGAGGCAAACGAACATTAACCTCAACAGAGGCACCACGAAGCCCTCGACGGAGAACATCAACGCGAGTCATCACAAGGACTGCAAAGAACGGCATCCACTTCGGCGGAACTTACTTACATCGATCCCTCAACGCAAGGTCAAACACTGTGGAACTAACAATGTGAAGCCAGTTCGAACGTAACTCTCTCCGTTTAGAGCTGAAAGGGCCAATATCTGTGAGTGCTTGGGGAAAGGTAGGCTGCGAATATATACTTTTCGGAAGTTTTGTATGTAAGTCTTATTCATTAACATATTTTTTATTTTATAGTGTGAAAAGATGTCGAGTTATTGTGTTGTTTGCCGTAAATCGTTTGCGAAGCAACGTTAAAGCTCATAGTTCCCAAGGACTTGGAAAAAAACAACATAAGGGAAGAGTCTATAGGCCCTGGTTCATGTGCGTTTTTTCTATTTTAGGAAGAAACCTGGTAAATTCTGAACTTGAGACTTTTGTGTTTGCTGATGTGCCCCACCAGATCAAACTGATCCGCTTCCACTACTTTCTAAATACCGGGCTTTTTCGTGAATGGGAACATTATTACCCCGCAAACGGTGAAGCAGGTCTTAAACCACACTTCCTCGTCAGATTTTTTTATGTGTTCATTTGGTGGGGAAGGCCAAGTTTACGCTAAGACACGCGGCGTTTCCAAAACAGTGCGTGTGCAATTAGACGATGCCACTCGTTGGGTCTTGATGTTTATAAAGCGTGTGAGACTGCTGACTTTATTCAATTAACAAACGATTGGTTTGTGCCGTATTTTAAGCAAAGTCACCACCGACAACGTAACTTCCATTGCAAAGCCTTATGGGAAACATATAGATTTGCAGAGAGGCATATTGCGAAATATGTCAAGCCTAATGAGTTCCCAAATTTTACACCAATCCTCCAAAATTGCGCCATTTCAAAATGGTATAATAATCAGCAACGCATCCATTGATGGCCTATTTATTTATCTAGCTGATAAATATAACATTGAATATATTTTAACAAGTAGGCTTAACCAGGACCTGTTGGAGCAATTTTTTTGGTGCAATGAGGGCTAAAGACTGCTTAAAATTTTAATTTTTGGCTACAAACTTTATATTTACTATTTTGAAAATAGTTCAAATATAACTGCCAAAATATAACATACAAAAATAAGCAAACGGAAAAACAAAGCCATCTTCTATCTAACAAATATCATTCTGTCTCTTTCTATCACATAGGTATTGATAGATTGGCCCTCAGCATATGCTGACGGCTTCACCTTCTTAATTCCACCATGCCACCACCAACCTCAACGAGAGGCAACATCAACCGGTTCGAATGAACTTGCTTCTAGAGGGGAAGTACTGTGGCAGCTCTGGCCACACTGATCATCGTTTTAACGTGCCATCTATCGTAGCCCATTAGCTGTCATCTCGAGCAGCAATAGTATTAAGTGCGCCAGGAGCCGTGGAGCTGGCCGACAGAATAAATGATAGTACTCGACTAAGATTAACAATAATTATTTTTACGGAACATTGTATTAACCTTCAATCAACTAAATCTCTATATTGGTGTCTGCCCTGCATATGACATTAAGAAAAAGTGTTCTGGGCTGAGGTCTTCCATATGCACAAAACTAACACGAAACGGTTAAGAGAAACTCCTTTTGGATCAGTCTTAAGCCTTGTAAAAAGACATGCGAGACCACAGTTTTA